>CAUYLG010030463.1:0-10994 GCA_963573385.1 Cacajao melanocephalus
AAATAAAATATTGGTTGGCTGCTTGTTTGTTATTTTCATCCCTTATTCCTTCCTGTCTCCATTGTTAAGCACAATTATTGGCATAAAAGAGGTTTTTAATACCCATTTTTAGACTGCATTCTAGCCTGGGCAATAGAAAAGCTCTGTTTTAACATTTGGGATTTTAGGTGACTACCAGATATTTAAATGAAGATGGTCTATGGGCCTTGAACGTAAAAGCCTGGAGGAGAAAGCGATCTGGGATTCAGTTATATATATATGTGTGATTCTTAACCTATAGATGATACGTAAAATCATGGAACCAAATGAGATTATTTAGAGAATGAGGTAGAGAAGACCTAGACCCATTCCCACAAAAAATCAAATGGTAAGTACCCTAGTGACCATTTCCACTCCTTCTCTAGCCAGGTGACTTAAGCAGATGTGGAAGACAAGATAATGGGTGATCCAAATGCCAAAGGTTCACAATGAAAACTAGAGAACCACAGATCTACGTTAACAAATAAAGGAAAAGAGCTGGCTAGAGAGGGAAAGGACATTAGAAAGGAGTTGGACGATTTAGTAAAATTATAAGACCAAAAGATTAGAGGCCTCAGTAAGCCTCCACATTGTTGGAGTGATAATACTTGAGAATACATCCTAAAAGTTCAGTTGGTAGTCAGAGAATGGGATGGCAAGCACATCTGTGCCATTTTGTCGTGTTGGTGGTGGGACAGTTTGTTCTTTCTCTGTTAATGTAAGCACTCAGGTTTACTTCAATTGCAAGTCTTTATTAATTAGTATCTGTAAATGTCTTTGCCTACAAGATCCTCGAAATGGCTGATAGTGATTACTTGTAACTACCAAAGGGCTCTTCTATCTCTTTGTTTGCCTAGCATTGAAATCCTGACTCTACCCTCTGTCCTGATGTGAACGTTCTGTGCCCTGTTGCCATTTCTACCAAGTTCTCCTAAGTTTTCATGCTTTCCTATGGGAATGAGTATGGCACAGTCCTCTTTGTGGGAAGAACAACTTGATTGAGGTTCTAGCTGTAAAATAGTCCCTCATCACACAATACTATGTTATTTCCTGAGTAGTGTAACTTACTACTCTTTGTCTATTAGCATCTCCAGGACAATCCTATTTAATCTCTTTAGCAAACAACTGGGTAGGTGCTAAATAAATACTTGTTGAGTCATTAAAGGATTTATGCTTTTGACTCACAAGTCTCCTAACTCCACCTCACACATTAACTTAGAAAGAGCTGAAGGTGATGTTTGAGGAAATCTAAACAAAGTGTGAGCTATAAATTTAAAAATATCCATCCCCTTAACAACACTATAGACATTGCTGTTGTTTTCCATGTTTTTTCTTTGAATTATTTAAAAGATATGATTATAATGTATAACTCATCTACATGTTATCATTATTTGACCTTAAAAAATAGTGCATGCTTTGAATATGTCGAGACCTACTACTGCTAATTGACTCTATTTATTTATATAGAGTTGTTAAATAAGTATTTTAAAAAACAGGTACTTTATAAACATCTTAGTTCCTTTGAAGGTTATGATTGTTGAATCATTGATCATTCTTTCTGGCAGGAAATCCAGGATGCTGGTACATGGCATAGAAAGTAGGCTACTTAGATAATTCAATGTCTAAGATATCAAAGCTAAGGTCTATCCCTATCCCTGCCCCTACTAGAGAGCTCAACTAATAGCAGTTGCTTAATAAGTATTTCTAAGTAAATGAATGGAGAGACAGTCTCATAAGAGCTTCAGGTTCTGCTAGCAGTGAGAGAGAATACAGAGTTGAAAATCCAGGTGTATCTGTGTGGGAGTGTGTACATGTGTGTGAGCAAGAGGAGGGTGGCACCAAATGAAAGGGAACAGAAGGTACTATCAGAGCCAAGTGTAGAATAAGAAGGCAGATTGGTTCCATATTTTGGCTATTGTGAATAATGCTGCAGTGAACATGGAAGTGCTAATATTTCTACAACTTACTAATTTCACTTCCTTTGAATACATATATATCTAGAAGTAGGGTTTCTGGATCTTCTGGTAGTTCTATTTTTCATTTTTTAAGGAGCTGCCATACTGTTTTCTGTAGTGTCTGTACTAATTTATATTACCACTACTAGTGTACAAAGTTTCCTTTTTCTCCACATCCTCATCAATACTTGTTGTTTTTTGCCTTTTTTAGTGATAGCTATTCTCACTTGTGTGACATATTTCATTGTGGTTTAATTTAATTTTCCTGATGATTAGTAATATTGAGCATTTTTCACATACCTGTTCATCACTTGTATGTCTTCTTTTGAAAAGTTCTATTCATGTGCTTTGCCCATTTTTTATTCAGGTTATTTGTTTTCTTGCCATTGAGTTGAGTTCCTTATAAATTTTGGATATTAATCCATTATTAATATCCAGATGTATGGTTTACAAATATTCTCCCCCAATCTGTAGGTTGTCTCTTCACTTGGTTGATTATTTTCTTTGCTGGGTAGAAGCTTTTTAGTTTCATGCAATCCCATTTGTCTAATTTTGCTTTTGTTACCTGTGTTTTTGGGGCCATATGCAAGAAATCATTGCTCAGGCTGAGTGCAGTGGCTCACACCTGTAATTCCAGGACTTTCGGAGGCCAAGACTAGTGGATCACCTGATGTCAGGAGTTCAAGTCCAGCCTGACCAACATGGTGAAACCCCTTCTCTACCAAAACTTCAAAAATTAGCTGGGCATGGTGGTGTGTGCCTGTAGTTCTAGCTACTTGGGAGGCTGAGGCAGGAGAATTGCTAGAACTGGGGAGGCAGAGGTTGCAGTAAGTCAAGATTACACTATTGCCCTCTACTTAGGTGACAGAGCAAGACTCTTCAAAAAAACAAAAATAAAAAACAAACAAACAAAAAATCATTGCACAGATCAATAATATGGAGCTTTTCCCCTATGTTTTCTTCTTGGACTTTTGCAGTTTCAGGTCTTATCTTTAAGTCTTTACTCAATTTTGAGTTGATTTGTATATATGGTGTGAAATAAGGATCCAATTTCATCCTTTTGTATGTGGGCATCCACTTTTCCCAACACTTGTATTGAAGAGAATATCCTTTCCCTGTTGTGTGTTCTTGGTACCTTTGAAATAAATCAATTGACCATAAATGTGTACATTTATTTCTGAGTTCTCTATTCTGTTTCTTTGGTCTGTTTGTCTGATTTTATGCCACCAAAATGCTGTTTTAATTGTTATAGCTTTGTAGTATATTTCCAAACACAAGTGTCCAATAATGGATGAATGGATAAAGGAAATGTGGCATACTTCTATAAAATGAAATACTATTCTCCCTAACAAAAGGGAATTCTGTCATTTGCAACAATGTGAATAAACCTGGAGAATATTGTTAGAACCTGGCTAAGTGAAATAAGCCTGACACAGAAAGACAAATACTACATTATCTCACTTATAGCTGGAATCTTTAAAAAGTTGAACTGAGAAGCAGAAAGTGGAATGATGGTCTAAAAGAATGTTGGTCAAAAAGTAAAAAGTTTCAGTTAGAATGAATAAGTCCTGGATATCTATTGTACAACATAATAACTATAGTTAATAATAATAATAATAATGTATATTTAAAATTGCTAAGAGTAGATCTTAAATATTCTCACCACAAAAAAATAAGTATATAAGGTGACGGATATGTTAACTAGCTCAGTTTAATCATTTCATAATACATACATACATCAAAATATCACATTGTATACCAAAATTATATGGAATTTTTATTTGTCTATTATGCCTTAATAGATAAATAAGCTGAGGGTAGGAGAGAAAACATCAAGAAAAAAAAATAAGAGGGCAGTAAGTTAAGAGACTAGAAGGAAACCTAGGGAATAGAGAAATCCTGCTTGAGTAGCTGAAACTGGGTTGAAAATTTAAAAAGTACTTTGAACTGAACTTAGAAGTACTTATATCAAGTCTAGATAAGTGAGGCCATGTAGAGTTTAATCACCGGGTTAGACACCTCAAAATATTGGGGAGTAATTTTTCTTTTACGATAATAAGAATTATGCTGTGTAGTGGTTTGAAAATTTTATTAGACTAGTGATGATAGGTGGTTCCTCTAATAAATTAATAGTGTTCATTCAACATCAACATCTGTTGAGTATTCAGTATGGACTTGGCACTAGCATTGGCACAAGGGATAATGTTCTACACAAAAGGAAAGTCTCTTGTCCTTATGAAATTTCTATCCTAGGGATCTGGTTGGTTTGTTGAAAGATGAAGCTCCCAGGCTGCTTGACTTGCACATGAAGAAAAAAAGCATATTATTATATATTTGCACTACTAAATATTAAACATTTGCCAATATTTTTGTTTAATATTGACGGTGATATCTATTGACCCATGTCTGCAATTCTATGTGACACAGGAGTGCTAGAGATACAAATTTTAGAGATGACTCATGTCCTGAAAGACCAGAAATAAGGGCTAGATATTCTGCAAACTGAAAGTTTAAGCACATGGCCAACATATATAGTAGACATTCAATGTCAATTTACCTCCTTTTATCTTCTATTGCATGTTTTTTTCATATAAAGTTATGAGGACTGCCACTCTATTTAAAATAGAAAAATTAAAACACACATACACAAGAGCCGTGAGAAATAAGTCAAAAATATGTATTAACAGGATTTATTCAAGTGGATAACCTAGTTCAACCCTACTTCAAAGGAAGGCAAAAGGGAGAAACAGATCCTCTTCAGACATGATTAACTGTCAATCATTTTTCTGTTAGTGGCTCAGGGGCAAAAGGAAGTGCAATAGTTTTGATCCTGCTGATTAAATCAAGAGCACATGGGTTTGAAGGGCAAGGATGGAAGATTAAGTTAAATCACAGGAATTCAGGCAGAGGAAATAACAATTAGCTGATCAGCGTATCTTCTGCTAGGGAAAGGGAACATTTTTAGAGTTCTACCTTGTCACCAGCATGTGTTAACAGTACAATTTTGTTAAGTCCCATTCAATTCATTCATTCAACAGATATTTATTAAGTACCAAGTAGGCGGGATAAACTGTTCTAGGCCCTGGGAGTGCAGCCATAAGCAGTCAGGCATAGTCTCTATCTTCATGAAGTTTATAATATAGTTTAGGGAACAGACATTAAACAAATACATACATATAGTTTCAGTAGTGATATGTCTTAGAACAAATGAAATCTGAGTTCAGAAGTCCCACAGACATTTATGTCAACATTTTTTGGTCAAGCAAGTTATTAAGGCCAGAGGAGATTCAAGGGGAGGAGAAACAGATTTGGACTCCACCTTTTAAAAGGATGAGCAGCAAGAATTTAGAGTCATCTTTAATCGACCACGGATACTTGTAGAGGTTATAAGCAGAGAAGAGATGTGGTCTCACATTTTAAAAAGATCACTCTGACATCACATATATAACTCTCTGGGGAGAGAAGGGTGCAAAGGTGAAAATAGAAAGATCAGTTGTCCACACTTAATCCTAATTTACTTCCAATTTTTAGACTTCTTGGCTCTCATTTGCAGAATTATGGAGAAAAAGAGCAATATGACTGATAGCACCCAGCTCAGGATTACATACCACTGATTTTTCATGTGGGATACAATATGTGACATAATTTCATTCACTTGTTCACTGAATATTTTATGAACATGTATTATGTGGTAGGCCTTGGGAACACCGATGAGCAGATAGAGCCCCTGTCTTCAAGGAACTTGCCATCAACAGGGAAGAGAGACAGACAACTTGCAAGTGACAGCCTGCTTTGTAGACGGTGTAGTGTTCATCACATTTTTGGCTTCTCAATGTTCCTTGTAAAATTTCAACCTTATTATCCACTCTTTTCTAAAATGTAAAAGTCTGCCCTTTTCCACAATATTGGGTATGTACTCTCCAAGATTCTCTGTGTAGATTGTAACCTTAAAATTACTTTTTTACTGACATTTATGAAAACTCAAATTAGCAAACTTGTGATTTGTGTATTTGTCCACCTCTAAAGGAATTGTGGAGGGAACTGAACCACTAGAAGCCTATACTTTACTTTGACCATATCAGACTAGCCCCTCTCAAGAATTGCACTTAAGTCACACATTTGTAACCTTCTCCAGTTAATAAAATGATTAACTCTTTAAGGTTCATTTAATCATGACACCTGGTCCACAAAGCCTTCCTTGATCCTCCTCAAACTCCCACAATAGATTGTTTATTTCTATTTACCAGGTATTGAATTATTCCTTTTTATGTAATCAATGTCAATCATTAATAGAGTAAAGGAATTGTAAAACTATAATTTTTAAGCATCTACTATGTGTCAGGCACTGGGGAAAGTGAAGTCTGTACACTTCTTTTAGAGATAGGTAGTATTACACCCATTTTGTAGGTAGAGAAAATGTTCAGAGAGTTTAAATAATTTTACCTAGAATTACAGAGTTAGCAACTGATTGATTGTAGGATCCACATTTCAAACTCAGTTCCGTTTGGCCCTTGTAGTACCTTGAATAGTGTCCCCCAAAATTCATGTTCGCTCAGAAACTTAGAACATGACCTTATTTGCAGATGCAATTAGGAAAAAAAAATCAGATAAAATTAAACTGGTTTAGGATGAGTTGAAAATCCAATAAGAATTTCCCTATAAGGGTCTGAAAAGAGCACACAGAAAGACACAGAGGAAAGGGGCCGTGTGAAGCTGGAGGTGGAGACTGGAGTTATGCTGCCATAAGCCAGGGAACTCCAGCAGCCTCCAGAAGCTGGAAATGACAAGGAATGATTTTCCTCTAGAGATTTCAGAAGGATTATGGCCCTGCTGCCACCTTAATTTCATATTTCTGGCCTCTAGTATGGTGAAAGAACAAATTTGAATTGCTTAGAGCCACCCACTTTGCGGCACTTTGTTAGGACATACAGTCTTAAAACCATCTTCTTTTCCTTTTACTTACACTTCTTTTCACTTCAGGACTCCAATTTGTTCTCGGATTTTACGGTTATCTTTAACTTTTCACTTTGAACTTTTAACCGTGCCACCTCAACCCACCAACTGCCTCCAGAAAAAAAAAAAAAAAAAGGTAGCAATGAGAGAGGGAAATACTTCAGTATGATTTTTGTTGCAAGCTTCAGCATTCAACTTTAGCTAGAATATTTAGAAGGGAGAATTTACTGGCTCATCACCAAATAGAAGAAAAGTAGGAATGTAAGAATAACTCCAATATGACAGGGACCAAGCTTTAGAACTCCACCAGTTCCTCTCTTTAGATCCCATCCCTGCTTTCCTCAGCAGCTTCCCTTTGTCTCTCAGACCAACTGAGAGACAGCAACACCTGAGTCTCACATACTGCCACATTAAACCACCATGAAGAAAGAGGCTTGTTTCTTACTTCCAACATGAAAATCTTGGGGAAGGTTTGTGATTGGCCCATCCTAGATCAGTTGTTCACATGTGTATCAAGGAGGCAGCATTCTATTCCCGCTAGAGATTCACTATTTCCACTAGGACCACATGGTTTTAGTAGATAGAAGGAATCTTTTTGCCAAGAAGTAGCATGCCATTATCCAAAGAGAGGTGTGTAATTGAAGCAGACATGGGCACAGATATCTATATAGTTAATATCCATGTAAATGACATCAGCTACATCTGTTAATAAGACTTTTGCTTGCAAAAAGCAAAAAATAGTGAAGCCAAAATTTAGACTTATTGACTATACATTTCTAGAAGCCACTCAATACCTGTCAATGAAGATGTTAGAATGTATTATAAGCCTTCTTTTCAAAAGGGCCAGTGGCTGACAAGAACTCTTTTGAATAGATGTGTAAATGCAAGGAGTAAAACTTTCATTATCCAGATTATATCACAAGGACTTGCGTGGGAGGAAAGAGCAGTTCCAATAAATAACAGCGATGTGATCTGTTTTCCAAATATTGCTGATTGCAGTATCTTCAGAGCTAACTTCCTCTCTGCTTGCAAAGAAAGCACTGAATATAACAAAAGAGAAGAATCAGGAGAAGAAAGGACTGTTTCCTAGCAATCTCTGATTCTCATAATATCAGGCAGGCTGGTGGGGGCAGGAGACAGAATCACAGGGCCAAGTAATCCAGTTTCCTTGGAGGGCCACTCAGGTCTTCCCTTTGCCAAACTAAAGATGAATCCCAAAACATTTACTTCTTAAGTGGATTTTGTCATTTATTAGGAAGATGGTTTGTGTCTAGAATCTAACCAACCTTAGAAAGGTCCTTTCTCTAACACAAATATAGATCCTGCAAGACTGAAAAGAAGTAGTCACAGATAGCAAACACTCTCTAGGAAAAGAATTGGCATCAGGCTCAACGTGTAAGAGCCAACTCACAAGTCCACTCCAGAGCAAGCCTTCCTTTGTGATTGTGTAGTACTTTCTAACAGCCCCAGTGTAATACGTCTCCAGACATAACTGCCTATTTTTGTTCTTCCCCACTAAGATGAGTTTCTTTAAGTTAGAGATCTTTCCTTTTTTAGGTTTGTGCCCTTGGTGTCTAGCACCATGCTTGGTCCATTGGAGTCTCAGTAAAAAGATCATTAATTTGTTTCAGTAAAAAGTAGAAAGAGGCAAGGAAATGAGGAGAGATGGAGAGGAAGTTTGGCTAATTTTTCTGTTCGTCACTACAAGAGGAAAACATGAAAGCAGAGAGAGGATTAATACAAAATGATTGTGTATCTTTTCCCAGACACTTTGATAAGCAGTTTATATTTTTTTTGCCTCATTTAATCCTCCCCAAAGTACCTCTATTTCCTGAAATCTTTAATGATAAGGCCAAATATTAATGTATATTCCACTGGGGTATGTATCGTCATCTCCACTTTGCAGATGAGGAAACTGAGGCTCTGAGAAATTAAGGTCGGGAAATAGACACTGTTTTTTCTGTGTTAGTCCGCTGCAGATTTTAGACAACACATACAACTAAATAAAAAGTACCATAAATATTAATTAATGGCTACATAATATTCTATGGTGTATATGTGCCACATCTTTATCCAGTCTCCCATTGCATATGTGTACCTGTGTAACAAACCTGCACATTCTGCACATGTATCCTGAAATTTAAAGTAATATTATGTATATATATGTGGGTGTTTGTGGCTGTGTGTGTGAGAATCAATGCTGGGACAAGGGAGGTGTCTTTTTAGTTAGAAGCCAGCCTGGGCTTCCTGTCCAGCTCCAGCAGACATTGAAGGCCCTGCTCTTTACCCAGCACCACACTTTTTCCTGTGGGGCAGTATAAACAACAAAGTCCCACAATGGTGATGACATGATGACAGATGAAAGCATAAAAAGAGGATGGCAGGGGGTTTTTTTGTGTGGTATTGTTGATACCTTCTTGGATGTTTAAATGATTTTCAATAATCTAGGACTTGATTTGATTCATATATAGATAGGCTAACACAACAAGGAATGTTAGAGCATCAATCCAACAGGAGAAGCCACATGCTGAGCCCCATTTCAATCCTCCAGTGTCATAAATAATTCACCATTCTGTAAAGATTACATAATTAGCATTGTATTTGAGTGACTGGGTCAGAGACCACTGAGAGGTTCCTGGCTTCTACCAGTGGTCTCAATGCTGCTGCTTTTTCACCTGAAAATCTTTGCCAAGTCCAGAGAACCACCTCCAGGCTGAAGTCCTGCGAATGATAGCCTTCATTTGTAGGAATACTGGCTTGTATAACTTAATATGTATATAAATGTACTTGTGTAATATATATAAAGTGTTACATATAAACATATATATGTACATGTATATATATGCATATATAAAACTTTATACAAACACACACACACACACACACACACATTTTTCCTCTTGGCTTCAGGCCTTTCTTTAACCATCTTTTCTGGATCATCCAACCTGTAGGTTTTGGGATCATGAGGAGCCCCACCACCTCAAAGTCCTAAAACTCTTGCAAATCTCTTTCTAGCCTCCTTCCAGCTCTGTGACTCCAGCACTCCCATTGTATCCTTTCCTAATCTTTTAGTTAATAACTCTATACCTAATTCTAAATGTATTCCTTAGATTCATGCTGAAGGACTGAGTAATTTCTGAAAAGCTGGTTTATAACCATACTATATATAAACTTCTTAAGTTCTGTTTTTGACATTTCATTAAGATAGATAGTGGGTGGTTGCCTCATATGTAACAATCTCATCCACTTATTTTTATACACATTTCTACAGGTCTTTCATGGAATAAGGTGAATATTGTGGTATAGATGATAATACTAGTGATCACAAGTAAAAATATAAAAAATATTAAACTTTTACTCTGTGCCAGGCACTGCACTAGGTGCATTTAATATTTATGTCGTTCAATCCTCCAGAAATCTTGTGAGGTGGTAATTATTATTCTCATTTTAATGACAAAAATCTGAGGTTCTGAAAAGTTAAGTTACTGGTGCATGCTGATTTGGTGGTCTTAAAAGAGAAATGGAGTTTATGTGATCTAATTCTAGGAGTCAGATTTCTCCACTATTCCCACAATTGTCTCTTAGCTTCTTTATATTTTATGAAATCTTCCTACTTAGAAGCTAGAAATAGAGTGAAGGTCTGATATCTTTCCATTGTTAATAGGAGCCAGTAGAACAAAATGATGAGCTTTGCTGAGGTGAGGTTTGTGTCTTTGTCACTGAGCACTTACTATGTGGTGATAGAGGATGTGACACTAAGCAAAAAGTCCACATCTCTGCCATCTTTAGTCTTACTCTTTAGTAGGGGAGATGTATTAATTGACACATGTAGTGGATGCGGGGCTTAAAACCTAGATGATGGGTTGATAGGTGCAGCAAACCACCACAGCACATGTATACTTATGTAACAAACCTGCATGTTCTGCACATGTGTCCCAGAACTTAAAGTAAAAAAAAAAAAATCAGTTGCAAAAAGGAATAAGTACTATGGGACAGGGATTCTGATGAGATGGAAGGGCCAGAGACATAGATGGATTCGTGGAAGTGCTCAAACATAGGGACAATAGG
>CAUYLG010030466.1:0-25000 GCA_963573385.1 Cacajao melanocephalus
TCTAGCCTGGGCAGTAGAACAAGAATCCTGTTCTCTCTCCCTCTTTTTCTTCCTCTTTCTTTCTCTCGTACATTCTTTTTTTTCTTTCTTTCACTCTCACTTTCTTTCCTCTCTTTTCCTTTCTTTCAAAAAATAAAAAAATAAAAAAATTAAAAAATTAAAAAAAAAAATAAAATGCACATAAGATTTTTCCAAGGTATTTTTAAAAATGCTTTAATTAATCTTTTTGTCTTTACTGAAGGGTGTCAATCAAGTAAAACACTGAACCTAGCTTGGTGTATTTGGGAAAACGAATGGATTTATGAATGAATATAATTTGCTAGTTAGGTGTATCATCTCTCTGTCATCTCTCTGAGAATCTTTTATCTTTCCTCTTTTCTCTCTCCTCCTCCTAGTCTCCATGTTTCTTTCTATGCAAGCTTTTGCTATTGGTTAAGTATCAAATAATGAATTCCTTGGTTTTGCTTTAGCTTTAGTTTCTGACTAACCCTTAAAATTCAGCTTGACCACTCACTCAGATGTTTAAACCACTATTAATGCTATTTTTGTCAAAAGGAAATCATTTTAAGATATCAGTAATTTATTTTTCTTTCTTCTCCTTAAGCTCACTGCTACTATTTCACTACTTCTTCACTACAGCCGTAGCGCATTGGTGTCCAGGGAGCTTTCTTGTTGCAGTTCCTGGACAGTGCTACTGCAGGTTTGGCTGGGGGATGCCAGCTCCAAAATGTATTATTTCAAGCACCACCTCACATGTCTCTATGCCTCTTCTGCTCTTATGGGTAAACTGTTGTCCAGTTTCTATTATTTCAAAGGGCTCTCAGGAAGAGGAAAGGAAACGATTTTTGAAAAATAAACATGATAAAATACATAACTGTTGAAGACACATGCAATAAGAAAATCTAACTTTCACTTTTGTTCGTTTTAAATGTATGGCTTTGATTTATGGATCAAAATTGCTCATTTATTATTTTATCTATACAGCTCTGGGCAATTTTGACAGTTAAAATTTAGTTTTATTGACCAGTGCAGCCACTGTGCCCACAAGGGGACTGGTGCACACAGCCTGCTGCACTCAAGAAACGATGATTTTTGATTCCATGAGTGAGTCCGATTGGGAATCATAACCAATATAACAATAAGTTCCAAATCTCAGTGCCCAAGGCAAGAGGTTTGCTGTAAAACACAATCACCCTTTAAGAAGGGGAAGAGAAGAATCCTGAGTAGAAGTTTGCAAGTACAATTTCATGCAGCTGGAATAGGTCACAAATATATCTGTCCATTCAAACTATGCAGCAGTATAAGGGGATGTTTCTCTCAACACCCAGTTCCACAGACTAAATATTAGTGAGCAAAAATGCCTAAAAAGCAAAATGAATGTTAGTTACAGAGACAATGAGCTAAACAACCATTCTGATGTGAGAAAATTTACTAGTGAGTGCTGTAAACCAAACTTTGGCTTTTCAATCAACAACAACAAAAAGAACAGAAGAATTTTGTGGGGGGAAGATCTTTGCTCCTTCCCCACACCATCCACTGCAGCACATAACAGAAACATAAACCAGGACAGTGATTTTAGGAGAGGCCTCTTCGACTACCAGTTGGCCACCTCTGCAATGTTAATTTAGTCTTTTACTCTAAATCTCCTGTAATACATTAATACATAAACAAATCTCCAAAGGGGAACAAATCAATAAAATGTCTAATTTGATTAACTATGTTTTCAAATTCATCAAGACAGCTCTACCCGGAAATAAATAGGTGAGTGAATAAATAAATAATGCACTCACTTGTGAGTATTTTCCACGTCTTCTTTTCATCATCGTAATACTGAACCAAATTGCTGGGGAGCCGGTCTGGTCCAGGAGGCAGCCCTCCAACCAATAACAGCATTTTCTTGTTAGAGCGAATTCTTCACCCAAAACAAAAGAGGAGATGAATAACCACATTATCGTAGAGTCTTTTTAGTGGCAACAAAATCATAACCATCAAAAGAAGGTTCCTTGCTTGCAGATATCTATTTCATTTTTTTCCTGTTTCTTGTCCCATTCATGTCTCAACAATTTTTTTTGAACCAAGCAGAAAAACGATCAGAAGAGCTGCACATCCCTATACTCATAGAATAATAAGCTCCCTTTATGCAATTTGTTAGAGGTTCATTCTAGAACGACCTTTTTCTTATATTATCCCTTTAAATCATCACTCTTTACAGCTGAGTACACATGAAATGCTCTGGAGTTGTACTAAGGTTAAGCATTAAAGTTGCATGTCAAAAATCGTATTAGTCAAAATCATTATTATAAGCCATTCTCCACTCAAAGAACCTTGAAAAAATTAAGGTTATGCAGGGAGTTTGTGAGCCAACTCTTTAATCACCCAGGGAACTTCAAATACCAGTTTGGTACAATTAGTAGCACAGGGCTAACTGGGGTGGGTTAACCAGTTTGAACATGAATTTTTTGTTTGTTTGTTTAATTTAGCTTAGACTTCTGCCTTCTTCCCCTTCCCCCACTCCCAGCTCGCCCTCCCCTCTGCTCTCCCCCTGTGCACCACTGGCGATATAGCAGCACCAATTGGTAAAAATGAGACTGTGATGTTGTTGTGAGCCTCCCCAGAGTGGAGCCCTGCCAATGCTTGCCACTGATCCAGCGGCATGAACCTGCTCAACTGTGCAAAGTCACTCTAATTCCCTCCCTCTGTTTTTCTACCTTCTCCCCCAGGGGGCAACCACTGAAAGGAGTGACTACCCACCCATCAAGAGCTGGCAATTCGCTGCTATTAACCGTGACTGTGATTCCCAGTCCGCCTGGCAGTTCCTGAGAAAGGCCTGCATGTCTCATATGCAGTAAAAGCTGTAAGATGCACCCTGGCCGGCACACTCGACCTGATGTATGTACAATCCTCAGGAACAGTAATGGATTGAGCACACTTGCGATTGAAGCAGGGAGAGGAGGCCCAGACCCCCACAAAGGGCCTGCTGATTTAACAGTCACTTTACATATAATTGAACTTTTCTTGTACCTGAAAGGCTCAAGGTGATGGTGGAAGAAACGGAACAACAATGATTGAAGGAAAAAAGTCAATAAATACAAAAGGATTCCTCGCAGTGATGATCAAGCCACAGTGTGGCTCTCAGTCTATGATTACATATTCAGCTCGTTCTGATTCGAGAATGTTTGGCAAAGTATGCCCTTGTGGAGAAGCACTGCTTGTTGGTTAAGAACCTAACATTTAGAGAGTTAACTTAATGCAGTTAATGACATCACCATGCGAAGGAAGGGAACAAGACAATTCCTTTGATGAAACTCTGGTGCCACTGAATGCATTGTATTAGGCCTCAGTGGGAAAAAATACCTTCTGGAGAATTGCATATATTAGACACTCATCGATAGAGGGAGCTGTACTTACGGAGGAATGAGTAATGTGATAGCAGCTTGCAATGTTAATTTTGCCTCTCTGTGGATATAGTTGAGCCAAAAGGAAAACAAATAAACCCAACCTCTTTGAATTTGAAGTACCTTCAAACTGTACCCCTATGCCTTATAGATTAGTAGTTGACAAATAAAACAGAATACAACAGCAAAGAGCCCCATACATGGGACTGGGATGTTTTTGCAAGAGAGGGTTAAGAAAAATCAGTGCACTTTCCTCTGTTTCATTTGGAAAAAATACATACAAAATTCACATGCTATGTAATCTCCTAAATGCATGGCCATAGAGCTGATATATGACCATTTTTTTCTTATTGTAGTTTTTAGTCCAAATAATCAACCACTCTATGTGTGTAAGAGAAGTCAAAATGAAAACAAATACTCTTTTTAGGTTGCTGCAAATTACCATGTGTAGACAGACCTGTTCAACTGGAGGTCACGATTCTGTGACTGTCCTAACATCACTAGTCTCCATGTTGCCAGGCTGCAGATGGGAATAGATCAGTATCAACAGGACAGACACAGAGGAAAAGAACTCATTGAAGTGGTGGTTGTGACAAAAGCAACATAATTAAATATGTTTTAATATATAAATAGATTCACTGCTTAAAAAATATGTTTAATGGGGCCCAGTGTGGTGGCTCATGCCTGTAATCCCAGTACTTTGGGAGGCTGAGGCAGGCGGATCACCTGAGGTCAGGAGTTTGAGACCAGCCTGACCAACTTGGTGAAACCCCAACTCTACTAAAAATACAAAAATTAGCTGGGGTGTGGTCGTGGGCGCTTGTAATCCCAGCTACTCGAGAGGCCAAGACAAGAGAATTGCTTGAACCCGGGAGGCAGAGGTTGCAGTAAGCCGAGATTGCGCCATTGGACTCCAGCCTGGACAACAAGAATGAAACACATCTCAAAAAAAAAAAAAAAAAAAAAAATTAGCTAGGTGTGGTGGCACACACCTGTAATCCCAGTTACTTGGGAGGCTGAAGCAAGCTCTACTTTGTGAAGGTGAACCACACAGAAACCCAAAACAAGATGAAACACGTAAGAAGTTGGATCATACAGAGGAAAGAACACATCAAGTAACAAAATGCATTTGAGTGGTTTTCTCACTATTTTCTCCATTGACTCTCAAAACAGCTCAATGTGGTAGGTATAACTCTCCATTTTACAGAGAAAAGAGAAAGTTTCCATAGCTATTATAAGAAGATATACATTTGGATATTACAGAAAACTATGAAGATTTCTGAATCCAAATAAATGAATCTAATAGAGATCACTTTACATTTATTATTGCTTAAGAATAATACAAATGAGAATAACCATCACATATTTTACTTTGATATAAATGCAATGTCAACTATTCAATTACTCCTAGAAAGTAATACACGTGAATAATTCCTGTGGAAAAGCTTCCATTCTTTTTACAATGTGTAATTATAATCGTGACAATGACAATAACAACAGATAATAATGAATGCGTATTGAATATTGAACTTCTGATTATCATACTGTTCATTTGATGTGTGGGAACTTCAATTGGAAAACACCATAAGAAAAGACACCTGTGAACTAGAAAAGTAAAATTAAGAGAAGCTGAACTAACTGTGCTGAAGGTGGTTTTAATTATTCTTTTCCAAATAATTCCAGCAGAGCTTTACAGGTTTAATTTTAGATTAGTCAAAATTTATAAATGCAGCCTCATTGCAATCACTAGAGCTTCTTCTCATGGCAACAGAGTATACTTTTTAGAAGCTCTTTACATAAGAAACCAATTTATCCAAAATTAATGTGTTCTCTTCATACCTTTTACTATTTTAAAACACTCCTTCCACTCTTCATTTTACCCAACCCAGACCAAAGTATTGAAAAGACAAGGAATGTAAACAAAAAAGCTAAGCATATTGTGGTTAATAATATTTGAATGTCTTTGATTTGAGTTCCTTGATTCTTGCATAGAAAAATGTAAGGTTGCAAAGGTGATGAAATCTGAAGGTCTCCTTTGTTCCATCTCAGTAACTGCCCAACATTTACCATGTGTCACATTTGGGCGTGTATGTGCGTCTGTATGCATGAGTGCTGGCGTGCATACATACTTTGGTTCCCAGGATGAATGATTGAAGGCTGACCTAAACCTCCTGGTGTAAACAAATTTTTCATCATACTGGTGTTCTAAGTACTGTAAAATCTCATTTATTTATATTTCAGTGATTTGGAACTTCAATAATTGGGAAACAGGCCAGACAAAGTTTTGCTTTCCATGATACATGAGAAAAGTTTTCATGAACTAGATTGCTAAAAACTTTTACCCTATTTAAGAAATCACCTAATATGCTGACACTTTGTAACTACCAATGCACATTTAGACAAGATTCATTTTACAGGAAACAAATTCTGCAATGTTATAAGAATCATTAATTCCTAGAATTAGAAGAGAACTTTGAGGCAATCTAATTCCGTGATTCCCAGGCCTCACAAGTTACCAGGATCAACTGAGGGGATTAGAAATTTTAGATTCTTGGTATAGATTCTCAGTTCTCAACTCCCAGAGATTATGACTCAATAGGATGAGCCTTTGAAAATCAATACTGTTTCACAGACTTCCAGTTGACGCTAATATTCAGCCAGACTTGTGGCCACTGACTTGGTATAGTCCCCTACATCATGTAGAAATCCTTCTAACAGTTTTTTTAGTAAGTAATTATTCTTAGCTATTTGGAAATTTGAAATGAATCTTAGGTTTTCAAATATACTCTGTTGTTAAAAGTTGTTGGACTGTTGAGTTAGATATATATTTTTCCTTTTATGCTGAGCTGAAAAACCTACGTAGGGTCTCTAGAGCAGTGGTCCTCAATCTTTTTGGCACCAGGGACTGGTTTCATGGAAGGCAATTTTTCCATGGACCAAGGGGATGGTCTGGAGATGATTCAAATGCATTACATTTATTGTGCACTTTATTTCTGTTATTATATTTCTATTATTATTACATTGTAATATCTGAAACTGGATCCCTTCCTTACATCTTATACAAAAATTAACTCCAGGTAGATTAAAGATTTAAACATAAGACCTAATACCATAAAAACCCTAGAAGAAAACCTAGGCAATACCATTCAGGACATAGGCCTAGGCAAGGACTTCATGACTAAAACACCCAAAGCAATGGCAACAGAAGCCAAAATAGACAAATGGGATCTAATTAAACTTAAGAGCCTCTGTACAGCAAAAGAAACAATCATTAGCATGAAATGGCAACCAACAGAATGGGAAAAAAATTTTGTCATCTATCCATCTGACAAATGGCTAATATCCAGAATCTACAAAGAAATAAATCAGATTTATAAGAGAAAAGCAAGCCACCCCATCCAAAAAGTGGGTGAAGGATATGAACAGACACTTTCCAAAAGAAGACATTTATATGGCCAATAAACGTGTGAAAAAATGCTCGTCATCACTGGTCATTAGAGGAATGCAAATCAAAACCACATTGAGATACCATCTCATGCCAGTTAGAATGGCGATCATTAAAAATCTGGAGACAACAGATGCTGGAGAGGATGTGGAGGAATAGGAACACTTTTACACTGTTGGTGGGAGTGCAAATTAGTTCAACCATTGTGGAAGACAGTGTGACGATTCCTCAAGGATCTAGAAATAGAAATTCCATTTGACCCAGCAATCCCATAACTGGGTATATGCCCAAAGGATTATAAATTGTTCTATTATAAAGACACATGCACACATATGTTCAATGTGGCACTGTTTATAACAGCAAAGAACTGGAACCAACCCAAATGCCCATCAATGATAGACTAGACAGAGAAAATGTGGCACATAATACACCATGGAATACTATGCAGCCATAAAAAAGGGTAAGTTCATGTCCTTTGTAGGGACATGGATGAATATGGAAACCATTATTCTCAGCAAACTGACACAAGAACAGAAAACCAAACACCACATGTTCTCACTCATAGGCGGGTGTTGAACAATGATAACACATGGACACAGAGAGGGGAACATCACACACTGGGGTCTGTTGGGGGGTGGGGGGCTAGGGAAAGGATAGCAGGGGGTGGGGAGGTTGGGGAACAATAACAGTGGGAGAAATGCCTGATATAGGTGACGGGGGGGATGGAGGCAGCAAACCACCATGGCATGTGTGTACCTATGCAACAATCCTGAAAGATCTGCACATGTACCCCAGAACTTAAAGTATTAAAAAAAAAAGTCTTACCAGATGAAAGATAAAAAAATACTGCCAATAAAATGTACCATGAATTTTGCATGATGCATTCAAATTTGCTGAAGTGATCAGGCAAAATTAACACCAGGTTATATTTTCTCTTTCAACTGGAATTCTCTGTGATTTAATTAAAAACACAGGCATGTTGCCAAATGATGGGATTAAAAAGATGAGACATACAAAGTAAATGCCAGATATTGTCTCCATTTCACAAATGAGAAGGCTAAGGCCGTGTGTGGATAGGTGACTTGCCTATGGCCATAGAACCGGTGCAGTAGTGAAAAGTCCAGATTTCAGTCTAGTTTTCAGCTCTGACAGGATGCTTGCTTCTTGTAATGGATGCAGAAGCCCATGTGTTTTGCCTTGGCAGATTGGTAAGAACTGGCACATATATACCATGGAATACTATGCAGCCATACAAAAGGATGAGTTCACGTGCTTTGCAGGGACATGGCTGAAGCTGGAAACCATCATTCTCAGCAAACTGACACGAGAACAGAATACCAAACACCACATGTTCTCACTCGTAAGTGGGAGTTGAACAATGGGAACACATGGACACAGAGATGGGAACATCACACACTGGGGCCTGTCTGGAGGTGGGGTGCTAGGGGAGGGATAGCTGGGGGTAGGGGGATAGGGGAGGGATAGCATTAGGAGAAATACCTAATGTAGATGACAGGGTGATGGATGCAGCAGACCACCATGGCACATGTATACCTATGTAACAAACCTGCATGTTCTGCACATGTACCCCAGGACTTAAAGTATAATAATAAAAAAAAAGAATGCTGTGTTAAACCTTCTCACTGCTTCAGAGTAGGTGCTGCTTCTGCCCTTGCTGTAATTTAAGACCTAAGTATTTTGTTGTTAGCTTAATTCTCATGTCCTTTTGGATTTCATGTTTTGCAATGTGGCCTAGATTCTAAAAGGCAAAAGTGTTTTTAGGGATGCTCAGCTGATTAATATCTTTGTTCTGGTCCTTTGTTAAAATTCATCCTCCTTTCGAGTGACTAAAACATTTAACTCAAAACAAAGCTGGACTCAAGTCTGTGTGCTGTGACTTTTCCTTTCCTTACTGCTTCTGAGTTTTACCAGCACCTTTAAGTCAAGTGTTGCCCCATCTTACTGAAGAGCAACTAAAGTTCAGAAAGCTGCTCAGATTATTTCATTTATTAGTTTATTTACTCATTTGATTGTATCCACCAATCTATCTGTCCTTCAATAAGCATCTACTTAGCAGTTACTATGTATTAGGCTGGATCCAGTCCTTCTTATTTTTCCTTGATAATAAGAAATACCTGGGATACTTGATGAAGCTACAATCCCCATGCTTTGACTATTCTAAATATGGTCCCTGCAACAGTATGGATATCACTTGGGAGTTTGCTAGGGATGAAGACTTGCAGGATCCCCGCTGGACCAACCAAAGAAGAACCCATGTTTTACTAAAACCCCTCTTTCTCCTGGGGATTTGAATTACATCAGCTTTGAAGAAGCACAGTCCTGAAGATCCTCGTCACCAGAGAAGTTTGGGATATGCTTTTGGGCATTGCGTTGGAGAGTTCTGATGCCCAGAGAAACATAAAGTGTTTTCTTTGCCCACAAGATGCTCACCTTAAAGATTCGAGGATTGCCTTCTCAAAGTGACCTCCAAGGACTGTTAGTTGAAGATCAAATAAGTTTGAATTCAAGAGTGCCCCAAGTCTGTCATGAAGCCCCTAACTCTGAATTCAGGTGTTCATCCTTCTTTTAGCCTCATCAATCTCTACTTTTATTTCACGTTGTCACCACCTCTCATGGGGCCTTTTGTGACACATGTTAAGTGCATTAGTCCATTCTCACATTGCCATAAAGCAAGGCCTGAGATGGGGTAATTTATAAAACAGAGAAGTTTAATTGGCTCACAGTTCCTCAGGCTGTACAGGAAGGATCACGACGCTGGCATCTGCTCAGCTTCTGGGGAGGCTTCAGGAAACAAACAATCATAGTGGAAGGCAAAGGAGGAGCCAGACTTCTCACATGGCTGGAGCAGGAGAAAGCGGGGGGGAGGGGGGGGATGGGAGGAGGTGCCACACACTTTTAAACAACCAGATCTCATGAGAACTCACTATCATGACAGCAGCTCCAAGGGAATGGTATTTCTTAAGGGAACCATGAGAAACTGCCCCCATGATCCAATCACCTCCACCAAGCCGCACCTCCAACATTGGTGATTATAATTCAACATGAGATTTGGGGATAACAGTGGGGACACAGATCCAAAGCATATCATTCTACCCCTGGCCCCTCCCAAATCTCATGTTCTTCTCACATTGAAAAATACAATTATCCCTTCTCAACAGTTTCCCAAAATCTTAACTCATTCCAGCATTAACTCAAAAGCCCATAGTCAAAGTCTTATCTGAGACGAGCAAGGCTCTTCTACCTATAAGCATGTAAAATCATGCGTTTTTGATTTATCATGCTCATAGGAAGGAGTATCTTGTTACTTCCAAGATTCAGTTGGGTTATAGGAATTAAGTAAATACTTATTACTTCCAAGATACAATGGGGATATAGGCATTGGGTAAATGCTATTCCAAAGGGGAGAAATTGGCCAAAAGAAAGGGGCTACAGGCCCCACACAAGTCTGAAACCCAGTAGGGCAGTCATTAAATCTTAAAGCTCCAAAATAATCCAGATCCCAGAATGGTAGATCCACTAGCAGCCTGCACCAAGCACCTGGAGGAGCCGCAGGCACTCAGCAGCCGCTCATGAGAGCAGCTATTGGGGCGGAACCCCTCCAAGACACAGGGATGGAGCTGCCCAAAGCTTTGGGAGCCCACCCCCTGTACCAGAGTACCCTGGATGTGCGGCATGGAGTCAAAGGAGATTATTTTGGAGCTTTAAGGTTTAATGACTTCCCTGCTAGGTTTTCAGACTTAGGTGGGGCCTGCAGCCCCTTTCTTTTGGCCGATTTCTCCCTTTTGGAATGAGAGTGCTCACCCAATGCCTCCACTGTATCTTGGAAGTAACTAATTTGTTTTTGATTTTACAGGCTCATAGGTGGAAAGGACTTGCCTTGTCTTAGATAAGACTTTGGACTTTTGAGTTAACGCTGGAATGAGTTAAGACTTTGGGGGACTGTTGAGAAGGGATGATTGTATTTTCCAATGTGAAAAGGACATGAGATTTGGAAGGCACTGAGGTGGAATGGTATGGTTTGGATCTGTTGTCTGCCCAAATCTCACGTTGACTTGTAATCCCCAGTGTTGGGAGTGGCGCTTGATGGGAAGTAATTGGATCAAGGGGGTGGTTTCTCATGGTTTAGCACCATCCCCTTGGAACTGTCATTGTGATAGTGAGTTCTCATGAGATCTGATTGTTTAAAAGTGTGTAGCAGCTCCCCGGGCTCTCTCTTCCTCCTGTTCCAGCCATGTGAGCCATTTCGCTCCCCTTTGCCTTCTCCCATGATTGTTCTTTTCCTGAGGCCTCCCCAGAAGCTGAAGAGATGCCAGCATTGTGCTTCCTGTATGGCCTGCAGAGCTGTGAGATAATTAAACCTCTTTATTTCGAAATCACCCTCTCTCAGGTATTTCTTGATAGCAATGCAAGAATGGACTAATACATTAACATAGAGGACATTGAATTAAGTGACAAATGCAGTTTTTGCAACAGCTGTTTCTTTCAAAATTTGGCAGTACGTTATCATAGTCTTCAGGGAATAACAACAGGAGAAAATGAATACATAAATAGATAAATTACTATCTATAATTATAGATTTATGTATAATCTGTACATAGATTACTATATAATCTATACATAGATAGTAATTTATTATAGATTTATGTATAATCTATACATAGATAAATTACTATCTATTTATGTATCTATGTTAGTTAAGGAGATCCTTGAACTCACTACAACTGGCTAGATCAGTAACATAAATAACGTTTTGTAAGGTATACTCTGGATGTGAATTTGTGTGTGTGTGTGTGTGTGTGTGTGTGTGTGTGTGTGGTGTGTGTTGGGGGAAATAGGTAATATTTATTTAAATAATTTGGAAAAAGACTTTTTGCTAATTTTATACAAAACACCAGTGGCGCTTCTCTGTGAATCTTCACATAAGCAAGAAAATGAAACGCAAATATTTAAAAATGTCTTTTGGGGAAGACAGCAACTATATCGAATTAAATATAATGCATTAAATTAAACAAGTGACTCTGACACACCTTTCTTTGGATAACTAAGTCTTGATTAACGTTCATAGATCCATACTGCTAGGGTACCCACATACTTTTTCTACACTCTGGCCTTTCTTCAATGACTAATACCTTCGTTTTCATGACTTTTTAGTCTAAATCACAATTCTTCATGTATCTGAGAGGAAACCAAAGCCCAGACAGGTAGGTGGCTCACTCAAGTCACAGACCGAGCACTTATTAGAGCTGGGATTTGCATTCAGATCTTCTGTGACTTATCTAAATATTTATCTTTATTGATCACGTTGGAGATGCAGGCAAAGAATTTGAGCTCAAAAATGCCACTTATATCATGTTTTCTGTTTTTAGAATATGGAGGTTGTTTTACTCACCTTGAGACACATTTTACCAAAAGCAAACCCTGTGCAGAAATCAATTGGAAAAGCCTTCTATTGATTCCAAGGTAGTGAAATGAAAAGGCTGTACCTCAGTGTGGGCTCTCTCCCAGCCTCTGCATCTCCACCTCGGTGGCTTCCTTAGATTTAGAATTGGGTTATACAGAAGTCATTCAGTTTTGCTTAAATGAAACCCTGGGAATTCTTGAAAATGAGCTCAGATGCATGAAAGAATTCTTCCTATTTGACATACCCTAATGAATCACATCTGTGATGTTCTAGAAATGAAAATGATCACTTGTTATCTGCTTGTTCTAAATAAATGTTTGTTCAAAGCTGCTCTAAATTGGGAAGTGGTCACTGTCAGATGCCCACTTCATGAGGCAGGGTATGAAGCCCAGCCCTCTCAGGGCTATGCATGGAATGTGGGAGTTGTTGGCCTGCAGGGACTCTTCACCCCCACCCTACGGGGGCAGCGGCTAGACTCTGGCACTCGGGCTCCTGAACTAATGCACTTCATTCTCAAAGTTAACTCCCAATGCCAGCTGCAATTTCTCAGCCCTTCAGGGTGAGAGAATTTGTCTTAAATCTCCTGATCCACTCCGTTATTATGCCAGAGCAACTGTATAGTCTGTGGGAGGCCAAGCTGCCTAAGAAATTTCCATACATTTCCAGGAACCTTGGAAGGCTTGAAGTCTTTTTGACCTCACAAAGTTGGCTGCTTCATGCACACCATCTGTTTGTGGCGGTCTCAGCCCTTTCATGCGGGATTCCCCTGCCTTCCTTCCCTTCTAGCAACTCTTGAGTTGTTCTCTTCCTTGGTTTTTAATTTCCCCGGATCTGCAATTGTGGCTCTAATGCTCCCTTCCCCCTCCGCCCCCACCATCATGTCTTCATAGATGCAGCGTCTTCCCCTTTCTCTGAGAGTCTTAGGGTGTGTGATTTTTTGGTTATAGACGTTAAGTCATGTCAGTTCCTTTGCAGTTCCTGTTGTTGTTGGTTGTTTTTTTCTCTCTCTATTTTCTTTGTTATGGTCTTGTCCTTTCCCGTTGGAGAGTTTCTCCAGGTAACCAGTGATGCTTGGCTGTCTGCTTTTATGTGAAAGGGAGTTAGTTGATAGAAATTGGAGAAGCATTGTGCATGGGAATGCCTTTCTGACTGGGGACTGCCCGCAGGTGGTCTCGTTGGGGACTTCACTGTTTTGTTGGAGAATCCACATTGTCTGTCTCTGGGTCTTTTGTCTTGGGCTGGTCTGTCGTCCCAGGAGAAATTAGCCATCTTCTCCTGCCTGGGGTATAACCTGGCTGCTCCAGGTTCTGGGTCAGAATGGGGCATCTCTAGACCTGCGCTGTCCAACACAGCAGCCCCTGGTCAAATGTAGCTATTTACAACTGAATTCATTAAAATAATTAAAATTAAAAATTAGATCATCAGTTGCATTGTCCGTATTTTAAGAACCCACAGACTAGAATTAGCTCTTGAATAAGTAGGCAGATCAGATAGAGAACATTTTATAACCGCTGAAGGTTAATTTGCAACGTGCTGTTTTAGACTTTTGCTTCACCTTCAGGAAGGCAACCTGCCCTTGGCTGGGCCTGGTGCCTTGAGATTAGAATCTCTCCCATTCAGCCACTCCAGAAAGAAAACTGCATTTTTAGGCTGGAGTGAAGTGGAGGCTCTGTGTGTCCCACCTATGCTACCAGATGCTCCTGCGTAGGTGGCGACCGTGTCTCTGGATCTTCCTCACTGTGTGACAGGACACCACTGTCCCCTGTTCCCCACTCAGTATGCACTTAATTTACACTTTCTCAATTCTGCTAAATCAGTTACCTCCTATCCATCTGCTCTCCAGCTCTCAATATTTTGTTGACATCTTTCACTCACGGCTTTCTTCCCTTCTGTTTGCTTTGCCTTTGTGGTTTTATAAGGGTTTTTCTTTTCTTTTTTTATCCCATTAGTCTGCCATAGCAGGGCTTAGGAGGAACCAGAGACTGTGGTGTGTGTTCGGCCCACTGTGTTTGAACTGGAAGGATTGTCACTTCTTATTATCTGTATCAGAGGCCGTAAGCAGGAAAATAAATGCTAAGGAATCTTTTGCCTCCAGCAAAAAAGGGCATGATTATCACGACTTGCAGCTGAATCTGGCGATGGCCAGAGACGTACAGTAAGAATCACAGCTGGTGAGAGCAGAGCCGAATGAGCCTAAGGCCCTCATTCCTGCCTCTCAGTTTAGGTGGCAACTGCTTCATACAGTTATGTGGTTGACCCCGGTTCCAAATGCTCAGATGGAAGGAAGGTTCCCATGGTGGTGTAATATCGAAGTCTTGTTAAACTTTCTCTTTTTATTAAAGATGTACTTCTTTAAGATACAAGCAGTTACTGAGAGTCAAATTCTGGTTCTAGTAGCATACCACAAGAATTAATGCTACCTTAGTATTTATTCATCCAACCATCCATCCATCCATCCATCCAACCAACCATCCATCCAACCATCCATTTATCCAGCTAAGTATCCATCCATCCATCCAATAAACATTTATTTAGCAGGTATAGGTGTGCGACCTTGGTCACAAAATAACAAAAGCACTGATAATAGTGTGTTTATTTTTGAATAACTGATAGTATAAAAATTAAAAAATAGTTTATTTTCTCATATATTTTCACCAGTTCTCTGTATTTTTTTAATGAAATGAATGAATACTATCAAGTTAGGGCTTAGACATAAAAATTAGATTAGCCAAAATTCTGAAATCATGGGCAACTGGACTTAAAAAAAAAAAGTCCTTTTTTAAAAGTACTTTTCTGCTGTTTGTGAAACATGCTCTCTATCTGTTCCTTCCTCCCACTGCTGACTGCAGTCATTGTCCAGCCTGCTGTTCTTCCCAGGCTCATTCTCTCGCTGTCTTTCTGTGAAGTGTCTGGAAGGTGGTAGGGAACTCTTTCTTTGACCGGCACAGATTGAACAGTGGCTCCAGAGGATTCTTCTAGTGTGTCCAGCTCTATGCAGGACAGCCTTGAATCTGTAGACAGGTTATATTCTGACAGGTATCAGAGGTAAACAGTCCACTCCTTCCATTAACCGTCAATGCTAGGAACCGTCTGTCTCCAGGCTCTTCACTGCACTAGGACATCCTCCCTACTTTTAATTGTTTTTTAGGCCTTGTATCTCCTCTGGTTGCAACCCAAGTCTTGCCTTCCTTTCATGGTCGACATCGTAGCACAACCACAATATCTATTCTCCACCCCTTTGCCCCAAAAGCCTGCCCTTGCCCCCTCACCCTACTAAGACTGCGTGCTTCAGCAATGACCACTGAGTCTGATGGCCTTCTCAGTGCCTGCTTTCTGACTCCTCAGCAGTCTTCAACCTGACTGACCATTCTTTCTTTGGCACTCCCTTCCCCTTTATTTTCTATAATTCTAGCTTCTTTCCTTAACTTTCTCTTGCTGCTCCTTTCCAAGGACTGCCTTTATCTAAGATTCAGATTTTATCACATTTTTTTTCTTTCCATAATCTTTACCTCAGAGGACTCAACTCTACACAACAGGTGACTTGCAAATCAATTTCCAGTCCCTACTTCCATCCCCACTCTAGTCCATCCATGACATTTGCAGTGATTCACCTATTATCTCAACATCAACCCGTTGGAGTTTGAGGCCAGGTTCTTTTCAGATGCTTCTCATCCCGATTTCCCGAATCCTCTTATTGTCACCATTTCCTCCGTCTCTCCTGTGAACACTTATTTTTTACTTTCTCAGCTCATTCAGTGTGTCCCGTCATGAAGTCCTATTACCTTCTCCCATCTTCCCCTTCCTTCCCACTTTCTCTCCGTGCAGGTCATTATAATCTCACACTAGTACTTGCCCAATGGATTTCACATTAAAAGCTTTTTACCCCACTCTGTGACATATGCTGACAAAATCTAACTTTCTTAAATTGATGGTTTATTAGGTCATTATTCACCTTCGTAGTGTTTAAGATTTCCCTGCATCTATTCAGATCGAGGTCAAGTTCCTGTGCTTGGTGCCCAAGACTTTCCAACACCCAGTGTGGCCTGTCTTTACAGTCCCCCATTTCTCTAGAGGACCCTTGCCTCTGGTGCACCACCTTCGAAAGTAGTTCCAGATTGTCCTAAGCCTCTGACTTTGCTAATCCTCTTCACCCTCTGACTTTGCTAATCTTCTTCACCCTCCAAATCTTATTCCACATGAACCCCACCTCTCCCATTTCTCAAGGCTCAATTCAGACAAGACCGGGCGTGTTCAGGGTGGTATGGCTATAGACCTCAAGGCTCAATCAATTCTCCTTAAACCCGGAATTCTTCCCAGTCTTCTCCAGCCCACTGTAGCCACTTCCTCCCCTAAATTCAAACACACATTTCTTCATCCTCCTCTGTATTACTTCGGTCCCTCTTCATTTCTCCTCTGCTCTTTGTTGTTATGCACTATTTGATTCTGAATTTCTATTTGTCAAGGAAACATGTTTTAGATTTTACATCCTAGGACTAGAAATAAAAAATAATATATCCGTGCTTGTCTTCAGACAGGTATTTACTGGCAGCTTTGGGCAGCACCAAATAAATCAAGTATATCAAGTAATCAAACAACCAATAACATTTTCACTTTATCTAAAATATAGCTAGAAAATCCTTAGTGGTAACAAACAGTGAAGGTTTAGTGCTGGTAAATTTTACTTTTAAATTTTAAATTTTAGAAGAGTAAAATTTAAAGGAGTAACTTTTAAATTTTACTCTTCTCTTTGGTATGTGACTAAATATAGAAATGATAGCAAGATTAAACCAAGTTTAAGACCAATAAAGTAAACCTGAATCTTGTAGCTTAGCCCACATCAAACAACTGATTTGATATTTTAATAGAATTTATCAAATTGAATTGTTTTCCCTAAGAAACCAATGTCTAAAAAATTTGTTTTGTCTTTATTTTTTTATATTGATTATGAGCAAATGTTGTGGGTAAATGACTAATGTCCTTTTTTATTATTCTGTTTGAAGTGCTTTGTTCTTTATAGATACCAACTAAATAGATGGTTATGGAATTTGATGTTAACTTTAATTTTTAACCTTATTAGGCTTTACCGGTTTGAATAGGAAATGGATCATTGGTAGTGTTTGCACAAACAATGTAAAAAACTGCTTTGGCTTCTTGAAAAACTTAAATATTTAGTTCTTTGGGATTCACAGGCTCTTTCCTGCTGGGAAGTCACCCTGGGCCACCTGTTCCCCTCCTTTGTGCAATTTTCATGTTTCTCTAATTTGATGCATTAAGGACCACTACTTACTCTCACTGGCAACTCCTGTGGACTGGAGAATGAAGGACATTCTGTTAAAAATCTCATGAAATATTTTCCTCAAGACTTAAGTGTGAAAGAGGGAAAAAATAACTAGAAGAGGACTTAGGTGTATTTACAGCTTTTCGAGAATTCCTTCCTTGCCGACAACTGGCTCTTGGATGCAGGATAAAAAAAGACATCACAAGTCAGCGATTTTAAGTCGGTCAAGATAAGGTTTCCTGAAAAGAAAGCTGGAAGTGAGTTAGTACAAAAAGACAAAATGAAAACATGCTGGACTTCCTGTGAAAGCCAACAGACATAGTGCAGCCCAGAGAGGCCACTCTTGTCTGCTGTTGATAACCCTGTGATATTCTGCCCTGGGCCACGTCTCTTCCCAACCCCTCAGCGAAGAATTGCTTTTAGCAAAATGAAGCCCGTCAGGTCCAGCCTTCAATTACATATTCCTTTTTGTGAGCATCTCTGGGGCTGTGTTTTGCCACGTTTCTTTTGCCTAAAGTTGCCATGCTCTGTCTTGCAAAAAAGACTCTTCTGAATTTTAGCTTACATTCAGGTAGTGTTATTTGAGTGGTCATAATAAAAATAATAACGTTTGACAACAAGCAGGTTACATAACTCCACTTTTTTTTCCACCACAATTAATAGCTCTAATACTGCCAGAGTGCCATTCAAAATGAAGATTCAAGTTGGAGTCCTTTGCTTGCTTTAACTACATGGATTCCCTGTGTTTACTCACAGAGTTAAAAAAAAATCGTCGTGAAGAGTCCTAGATGGAGCATGAATGAGAATAGGGTGCATTTAGTCTGTCAAATGAACAGGACGCAGGTGGAGCAGGCATTGAGCTTTCGAAGGACTTCACTGTGAGTGCCATCAGGTGGAGCCAGGTTCTTCACTTAGCGTGCCATCAGTTTTGTGAAGGCCTTTTTCCATTCTTCCTTATCAACTTGAACCTGCTTCTGTTGGCCCATGACAACAAGGCACTGGGAGCCAAGCTGGTTCATGACCAACTCTCGGCTCTGCAGTCAGAGGGCTACTCCACACTAGGGTGCAGTCATTATCTTGATGGATAGGCTGCTGGCATAATGAAGCATTTGTTTTTCAAATTGCACCCAATCTGGAAGCATTTTCTTTTTTGAGGAAGTGGGAGGCATCTGGTGGGAACCCAGAGATGAAAATCAAAGGATCTTGCAGCTTTGTGCAAAGAGAAGAATTCAGCCAGGACACGCACCTGACAACGTTTTGAGAAGCAAATGCAATTTCATGGAGCAGTGCCATTGGGATGGAATCTATTTTAACAGAACTTAGAGCAAGTTTGGATTTTTCTGGAAATGGCAATAAAAGTCCAGATAAGAGGACATGACATTGGTGTAGACCAGAGTGGGACAAGAACTGTGCAAGATACAAAAGAGAATTAGAGGAACCAGACAATATATGAAGTGGGCTGGCCCAGAAAGAGATAACTAGGGTTTTACTCTAACTCCACAATAAAGAGAATTTGGAAGTCAATGGACCACTACTTACAGCATGCCATGTTTGAGGATAGTCAAGATAATTAGGGTAAATTGTAGACTTTACTTATTTTATGATGTAGATTGTCATTCACCAAGAAGCCTTTTTTGGTCACCAGCTGAAGAACTCGTACAGATAGTTATTGGCATACATAGACTTTCCCCCCAACAGCCTTCATCCTGATTTTGTAGAGAAGCAATCATAGAAGAACTTCATCATCATCTTCTGCCAAACATGCAGAAGTCTGGGTCCATATCCATAAACTCCATTACGTTTCCAAGGAAAATGAATTTTCCTTGTCCTAGCAAAGTCCAGCCCCGCTACCCAACATGCCTTGGTGTGCTGGACTTCCTTTCTTCTCTATTATTCTGGAAATTTGTGACTAAAATTACTTCCTTTAGCTGTTATATAATCAAATTTTAATTTTTAGTGGGTCATGTACATCAGCATATAAAATGCTATATTTTCTTCCTTTAAAATATCCTTCCCATGACAGAATTATCCCTCCAGCTACTACCCCATTTCACTGCTGTCTTTAGAGCAAAATTCCTAAAAAGAGTTGCCTCTTTCTGTCTTTACCTTAGCACCTCTCATTCTCATTCTCATTTGAATATATTTCAAGCAGACTTTGACCTAGCAATCCTGCTGAAATCATTATCGTCAAGGTCACCAAGTTATTCCATGTCCCCAAGTGTTACAGTCCATTCCATTCCTCAGCAGCATTAGGTAGAGGGCTCGGACCTCACTCTCCACTCATTTGTTTCTTGTGGCTTTGCTGGACTTTCTCACTCTCAATCTCCTTTATTCCTCTAAAGATCAGCATGGATTTGGAGCTGATCACTGACCTTCTAGCTATGTTTACCTGGTAGGTAATTTCACACATGTGCAGGGCTTTAAGTTCCAACTACACAAAAAGCTCTGTCCACACATTTGCTGTTTCATGCACCTCTAACTACCTGACATGCATATGTTCAGGTTTCATTTGTTTACTTCTTCCCACTAAAATATAACCTTAGATGTGCAGGGAGCAATGCCGGTTTGGTTATTATTATATCTTCGGTGCTTAAAATAATGACCAGTCCATAAGAGAAGTTCAACATACATACATGTTGAACAAGAAAATAAAGGCATCAATAAATTAACAAATTGTGACCAGGCAGACTCCTCCTGACTTCTTGAGTCACGATTCATATAATGAAAGTGGTCAGAGCAGGTAAGAACTACCCTTTAAAAACATTGCCTTCACTAAATTTAATTATTTAGTAAGTTACTGTTATTGAAATAACATTTTACAAATACAAAAATAATATGACAATTGCAGACAAATTTGAAGGTATTTGATATGTACCCACCAGGAAGATTAAAAAAAAACAATTTTGTACCTCTAATTCAATAATCCCTGCTATGGACTGAATTGTGTCCCTTAAAAATTTATTCGATGAACCAGGCACAGGGACTCACACCTGTAATTCCAGTATTTTGGGAGGCCGAGATGGGTGGATCACGAGGTCAAGAGATCAAGACCATCCTGGCCAACCCGGTGAAACCCTGTCTCTACTAAAAGTAAAAAAAAAATAGCTGGGCATGGTGGGCAGGTGCGTGTAGTCCCAGCTACTTGGGAAGTTGAGGCAGGAGAATCGCTTGAACCCAGGAGGCAGAGGTTGTAGTGAGCCGAGATCGCACCACTGCACTCCATCCTGGCGACAGAGTGAGACTCCATCTCAAAAAAAAAATTATTTGATGAAGCCATAACAGCTCCCAGTATGATTGTGTTTCAGATAGGGCCTTCATGGAAGTCATTAAGGTTAAATAAGGTCATAAAGATAGGTCCTTGATCAAATGGGGTGAATGTTCTTCTAAGAAGAGAGCCTGGATAACCCATTCTCTCTCTCCTTGCCATGTGAGGGAGCATTGAAAAGTGAGCCACCTGCAAAGCAGGAGGAGCAATCTCAGCAGAACCTGACCATGCTGGCGGCTTGATCTGACTTTCAGATTTCCGGCCTCCAGAACTGTAAAAAATACCTAATTTCTGATGTTAAGCCACGCAGCTGATGAAATTTTGTTATGGGAACCAAAGCTGACTAATACAGCTCCCCATGTTTCTTTCTTTGTTGCTTGTTTTATTTCTTTGCGTCTCTATTGATGAAAATCTTCCCATTGTGAACCATCAATAAAAGCATATCTATTTCTAAACTTGTATACATACTAACGTGCTAATATGTACTATATGTATTATGTTTCACACAACATATCCCCCAAAAGAGATAAAACATCTTATGATAAAGAGAAAGTTAACATAATTCAAAAATCTCTTGTTAATTGCCACAATGTCAATTGCCACAGTGTGCATTTGCTAACAGCTCAACGCACAGTATCATTGTAAAAGTGGATGAATATAAATCTGTCCTGCTAACAGTTTTCTGATAATTTTGAATGTTTTGTGCTGAATTTTTGTCGGACCTGATTAGACCATCATTCTTTTTTAAAAAACTTTTATTTTAGGTTCAGGGGTACATGAGGTTGTTATATAGGTGAATTCATGTCACAGGAGCTTGTTGGACAGAATATTTGATCACCTATATACTAAACCTAGTACCCAATAGTTATTCTTTCTAATCCTTTCCCTCCTCCAACCATTTACATTCAAGTAGGCCCCAGTGTCTGTTGTTCCTCTCTTCAAGTCCATGTGTTCTCATCATTTAGCTCCCACTTGTAAGTGAGAACGTAGACTATCATTCTTTGCCTCCTATGGAGGTTAATGGAGACTTTTCAGAAAGCCTGTCTTTCTTCTGTTGGTCACTTGTGATTGCACTGTAAGTTTTGTGCTCACTAAGTACTTTCTTTACTGGAATCTTTTAATGCTGGCTGTCCATTTTGTGGGGATTGACTTAGACACCACTATATCAGTAATTCTATTTACTATGATATGTAAGTTGGCCGCCCGCATGACCGCAATGGCAGCATTTGTTGAGGGTGAGTGAAGGAGTGAGGATTACTTGTTAACTTGTCCAGCTGGAAGTCTCATTTTGTTTGCACGATGTCCTGTGTCTATTGACATGTGAACTGTGATTAGCTGACGGGCTGAAAAGGGGTACCAGTGCCAATACACATATTACATATGATTCAGGCCAAAATTCTCTTTTTTTTAGATACCACTCAGTAATATAGAAATAAAAATTCCATGGCTTCTTCTTAGAAGAAACCACAGTTCCATTTCACAAACCCCCTGGGCTGTGCAGCTGCTTTCTAGACCACTTCCTAACAGAAAGGTCTGGGGTGTACATGTCCTTGAACCCTACCCTGAGAATTCCCAGGGCCTTGAAACTGGATTTTAAGCATTCCCTAGGCAAGTTGGATATACAGCCAGGATTGAAAAATTTAGCATTTTCCCAAATGTTACCTTTAATAGGTTGTCTCTTCCTTGTTCTCTCTCTCTTTTTCATAATAACGTCCTGTGGTGGTTACACTTTATTTGGCAATTTGGCGAGGCAATGGCACTCAGTTGTTGGGTTTGGTCAAACACTAATCTAGGTGCTGCTAGGAAGGTATTTTGTAGATGTGATGAACAATTGCAGCAAGCCAACTTTAAGTAAAGGAGATTACCCTCCATAATGTGGGTGGGTTGTATCCAAACCATTGAAAGCCTTAAGAGCAAAAACTGAGGTTTCTTGGAGAAGAAGGAATTCTGCTTCAAGACTGACATAGAAATCCTGCCTGAGCTTTCATCCTACTGGCCTGCTATACAGATTTTGGACTTGCCAGCCCCATGATTGCATGAGTCAATTCCTATATATATATATTATATATATTTATATTTGTGTGTGTGTGTGTGTGTGTGTGTGTGTGTATTAGTTTCTTTGGACCTGACTGATTTATACCACTTATTTTAAGACTAATAAAAGGCCGGTGCAATGGCTCACACCTGTAATCCCAGCACTTTAGGAGGCTGACTTGGATGAATGGCCTGAGCCACCAGGAGTTTGAGACCAGTCTGAGCACCATGGCAAAACCCCATCTTGACAAAAATTACAAAAATTAACCAGGTGTGGTAGTGCACGTCTGTAGTCCCAGCTACTTTAGAGGCTGAGGTGGGAGGACTGCTTGAGCCTGGGAGGTGGAGGTTGCAAACTGCATCACTACAATCCAGCCTGGGAAACAGGGCAAGACTCTGTCTAAAAAAATTCAATTAATAAACTTTAGAATAAATATAAATAAGTGCAAAGTGTAAGCTAAAACTCAACTGTAATTCTAACAGTCAGAAAGATCATTAACATAATAACAAGCCCTGCGACACGTAGTGTAATTATTGATACGTTTGTTTCCTTTGCTGGACCACAAGCTTCCTAAGAATAAGCACTCCATGTTGTGTATTTTTTTGTGCTATTGTCCAATACAGTATACTATCAAGTACATTGTAGATTCTTAATAAACACTTTTGAATAAAATGCCGAGTAAATGGGAGAATAGATGGAAGAAAAAAGTTTAAAAAACATTAATTGCTAATAGATATATGAACTGATGGACGTGGAGAAAAGTGAAGGTTATGAGTCAGCAAAGGAAATCGTGGAGGTAGTTATCCCCAGGAAGTAGAGGGACTGATCTGACACAAAGTGTTGGAGGAAGAGTGACTTTATGGGCGCCGGTATATAGGACTCTTGCATTTTTTCAACAGGGATCAGCTCCATGTGCAGGGGAGGACTGCTGGATTGGTCCAGCTGCATCTGTTAGTCAGTTTCAGCAAAGGCAAGAAAGAATGAGCTGAGGGTATTCACCCAGTAAGGTCCTGGTGAGACCTTTAATTAGTGACAACAGATTAAATAATTAGCTATCATTATAAAATTAAAATGCATATATGATGGAAAAAAGAGAGTGAGAGGACAAGAGGAAGAAGTTGTATTTAGTGTGACGACTTGAGGCTCTTTTTTTGGATGTGAAGAATTTCCAGGTGATAACAAGATCCAGGATGTGACCAAGGGAACAAATCCCTGATATAAAATGAACAAGAAGGTCATGGAAACCAAAAAAGTGGAAAAACTTGGAGGCAAGCGTCTTGGATAGGCTTCCCATATGGGCAGTGAAGTTCCTCAGGAAGAATATCAGACTTACGGAGAACAAGTGACTATGAGCTAAACCCTCATGGAGTCCTTGCAGTGAAACAGGAAGACAGGTGATTGGGAAGGCGTGATCATGAGTGGTGGAGACTGATGATGTCTCGCACATTTTCAACACAGTTAAAGAGAAATGGTCATGGGAATGAAGTCTCCTGGTCCCAAGGAATTTTAGGTGAGGAGCCTCAAGCACTGTACAGAGAGTGAGATTCTTTATGTAGAATTGCTTTAATTAAAGTAGTTTGATGACTTATTGGAATTTGCTCGTGTTATTAAATGCTATACCGAAAGATTGGATTACCAGGAATTTAAGGTTTTGTTTTGTGCTATCTTTTTAATGGGTCAAGGGATTCAGATTTTATGTGAACAAGGCTAGCCTAGAAAAACAGGCATCACATTGACTATAAGGATGGAAATTAGATAACAGTATTAACAGTACAGGGTTTTGGGTGCTCAAGAGAATGTGCCAAAACTTAGAATAAAGGAACCAAGGAGAAGGAAGGGAAATTGAAAAGAATCATTACCTCTTTTTCTATTGCCTTTGGTTAGCAGGGGTAAACAGATGAGATTTATCATTGGGTATAAAATGCTACATTGTTAATCTACATTTTCAGTTCTTCCTGGACACTTGCAGGGAATAGATGCTGTGATAACTTTGGTCAAACAATCAACCAAGTACTCTTAAAGAAGCTAATTGTATCATTTGTAAAATCTTTCTTTTTCAAAATATTTTATATTGAAATAAATGATTTATAGCTCTATTTAGGAAAGGGAATTGCAATTTTATTTTTTATTTCAGTAACTTTTAAAAAACCAATGTTTAAG
>CAUYLG010030467.1:0-50530 GCA_963573385.1 Cacajao melanocephalus
GAGCGTTCTTCAAAAACTTTACAAAGAGCAATGCAGCTGGGCATGGTGGCTCACGCCTGTAATCCCAGCACTTCAGGAGGCCGAGGCGGGTGGATCACGAGGTCAGGAGATTAAGACCATCCTGGCTAACATGGTGAAACCCCATTTCTACTAAAAATACAAAAAATTAGCCAGGCATGGTGGCACATGCCTGTAGTCCCAGCTACTCAGGAGGCTGAGGCAGGAGAATCACTTGAACCTGGGATGTGGAGGTTGCAATGAGCCAAGATTGTGCCACTGCACTCCAGCTGGGCAACATAGCAAGACCCCATCTCAAAAAAAAAACAAAAAACAAAAGAGAGCAATGCTTTTTGAGATGACAACTTTCCATCTAGGAAGTTATACAATGGAAGTAGTTATAAATTAATTTAAAGATTTATTTACATAAATGGACATCTCATTATAGTTTAGAAGACCATTCTTTAAAGCCATACTACAAGGAATATTTTTGACAGAGGGGTACTCATGTATTAGTTTTATGTAATATCAGGTTATAAAACAGAATATATGTATGATAATATTTTTATATATAATGTTTTTGGCACTAATAATACACTTTCCTACTGAGAATGCTGTTCTGTTTTAAAGTGAAGGATGTGCAAGAGTGGAAAATAGTGGTAGGCTTGCTCTCAGAAATGAAAGGTGATTCTGTAAACATCCCTGATTCTAATAACGGTCTACAAAGGAGTTAGGGAATAAAGGTTAAGGACTGCATTTTCAATTATATTTAAAAGCCTCAGAACCTTTATCATTTATCCGTTTCAAAAATTGCCTAGCTTTTTCCCCATTGTCATCAATCATTTAATAAATATTTGTTCAGTACTTATTACGTGCCAGATACTATTTCAAGTGCTACAGTCATTACTCTCATGTAGCATATATTCAGATACCCCATAATAGATATAAAACAAATATATAATGTGTCAGTGCTGATAAGTGCTGTGAAAAAAGACAGAGTGAAGAAATAGAGAACACAGCCTCTTTGACTTTCTGCTATTGGGGCAAAAACCTAAAGGAAATGAGAGAGTGGCTTATGCTGGGTTCAGGACAAAATAAGGAGTGCTGCAAGCAAGGATGACAGTAAGAGCAATGCCCTGAGTCAGGAGTGTGCATGGTGGGGCGGGCACAGCAAGGAGATAAAAGAAGCTGGAATGGAGTGAGCCAATGGAAGAATGTAAGAGAGAAAATTTAAGAGGTAACCAGGGGCTAGATGACATAGTGAGAAGGGGGTTATCAAGGAAATTCTTAAATTCTGAAACTTTATATCCAAATTTTATGAGAAAGCAAGGAGCTAGACAGACTGTCTACAGTTTTTCAGCAATCTCAAAGGAGGTTAATCCCCAAGGCAATGACGACAAAAAGTGAGCAAAACAGGGAAAATTTCCAAGGTCTGTTGACCAGTATGAATGATATATGGAAACAATTTAACGCTAAGAAGGTGGGGCTGGGATTTCCTGGAGACCCAAAATGGCTCAGAAATAATTTGCATTGTGTGTGTATGTGTCTGTGTGTGTGTGTATGAAGGTATATTCCTAAAAATATGTTAGAAAATGTCAGTGGGTATCCTCATTGGGTAATCAAGCATGAAGAATGACTATATCTGCTTCACTTCTGCAGTCGGTTTCCTTTCAAAAAATATGCATGTAGAGACTTACAACTATAGAAGAAATCAGTAATTTGAATTGTTCTGCTGGACTCGGAAATGATCCAGATTATTTGGCAGCTTGATTTCTTTGTTTGCATTGCTTTTGCATTTTAATACAGTGTCAATAGACATGACTATCTTCCTTGAACATTTTATTCCTTTCCTTTACAGAGCAATTACTCTGATCAGAGGATAAAATAACTTAAAATCGAGTCTCTGATGGAAATCAGGCCAACCGATTGAAATAAATTTAAAAAGAAATCCTACTTCAAGATGTATGTGTGGTGGAGTGAGATGATATACTCCTGCTGTTTCAGAAAAGATGAATTACTATAAATCCTGCCTAAACAAGAGAAGAAACTTCAAAATATTGGCATCTGAAAAACACAGCTTAAACAAGGAGGGAAAACTGCATACTATATAGATGCACTGTCCTTTAAACTACAGATATCTTAAGAGGATTACGTTATTTGTGAATTTGTAAGACACTATTGGCGATGCATTCTGTGACAGACTGCGCTAGAGACTAGGATAATTCAGTCTAGTGGGGAAGTATGATAAGTGAACTAACTATATTAGTTTAATGGGATGAAAGAAGTAAGCACACAGTGGTCGGGGCAGCTATTGTAGGAGCACAGAAAAGACTGGAAAACTGGGAAAGTCTTCTTGAAAGATGTTGAAGATTCTTGGAAAGGAATCAACAGTTCCCATTTTCAGTATGAACTTTGCTACTAACTAACTAAACTGTAACTTGAAAGATAATGGGAAGTGTGTATGAAAGGAATGGATGGGAAGAATAGATAATAAGAAAGAGAAGAATGCTCAGCATAAACTAGGTAGAAAAGAATGAAAGCTCCTAGGAGTATGACTGTTGCCTTTTGACCAGCTATGCCTGGGGTGCTACTTATCGAGGGTTTTTTGAAGTTAAGAGGACAATGCTGGCGATTTTAATGTCTTTTGTGCAAATCCTCCACTGTCTACGGACTTTTCCAGCTCCCCGCCAACAATTTTTGAAAGCAAAAGGTGATCTAATCCATTGATTTCTCAAGGCATGATCCCAGAATCTCCTGCAACAATCACTCAGGGTTCTTATTCAAATGCTTACCTCATTGTTGCCTAATCAAAATACCTGGGGCTGGAGTCTGCAGATCTTTATTATCACAGCTTTTCTAGGTGATTGTTTTGTACCAACTCACTGAACTGATTTGTTTACCCATTCCAGCATCCTTGCAATCCAGAGAACTAGTAACCGCACTTGCACCCCTAGACAAGAATAGTGACTAAAATCCATGCCTCTCAATTCCCAATTGAGTGGGTTTTCCCTTTTTTTTTTTTTCAGTTTAATCACCCATCTCTGATCCAACTTATTTGTGTTTAAACTTTATTTAGTGTTTGCAGATAAAACATAGAGAAATTTTTATGTTGTTAAGAAACAAAGTAGGAAGTTAATTTGTGCATACTGTAATACTTTGATCTTATCTGTGAGGCAAAAATATTCATGAAAAATTCCTGAAAGTAAATAAAACCAAATAGCCATTTGTGCCTTCATGAGGTAAGATGATTGTTGATTTTATTCATCTTTCTTTTTTCACAGTTTGCATCCTCTAAAATAAGAACATATTTTATCATTAAAAATAACACAGTAACTTCATTTAACATGAGATAAAATTAAAATAGAAATGCCTAGAGCTGTAAGTGACCTGCAGAGAGTTTTCAAAGCCTTTGATGAATTATATTTTAAAGCATATTTTACAATCTTTTTTGGCTCTTGCCTCCCAGATGGTATGGATATTCTCAATAATCTCTGACTCTATTTGATATCTGAAGACGTCCTTTGATCGTCAACCTTTGCCCTGCTTTTCCTGAAAACATTAAGTCACCAGAAACTGCCTCAGGAACACAAAGGGTTTGGAAGGTTTAAGTTTGAGGGATCAATGGAAACTACAGGTGATAACAACATGTGTTGTAATTTTGTATGATATTATAGCATATCTATTTCTCATGTTACTAAATAGATTTTAGAAAAATCATTGAACCAAAAGGTCCCTGACACTAAAATCATCACAGCATTGATGTGTTTTGTTCAGATTATGAGTCTGCATCAAATCACTCAAAATATGTCTTTGGTCTCATGACACACTTAGTTTTTATATTTTTAAGTTTCATTTTGTTTTTAATTGACAGGAAATAATTGAGTATATTTTTGGTGTACAGTGCGATGTTTTGGTATATTTATGCATTGTATAATGATCAAATCAGGGTAATTTGCATATCCATCACTGCAAACACATGTCATTTCTTTGTGGTGAGAACATTCAAAATCTTCTATTCTAGCTGTTTTGAAATAAACAATACCTTATCATTAACTATAGTTACACTAATGTGCAATAAAACATCAGAATTTATTTATCCTATCTGACTGTAACTCTCTATTAACCAATCTTTTTCCATCCCCCTCTCCCTACCCTTCCCAGCCTCTGGTGACCACTATTCTACTCTCTACTTTTATGAGGCTCTGCTTACCATCTCCTCAATTTCCTCCTCCTCTAATCTCATTGTCCTGTTATAAAATTAGTCACACTTAGGGAAAGCAGTGATAAGGGGCAACATAAGTTTAGGTGAAAAAAAACCTACTTTCAGTCCTCATGAAGATATCGCTCTCAGGGCTTGTGATTCATATGAAAGAGTTTATGAGAAAATAATCAATAACACCAACTTTTTAAACAGAAAACTTGTAATAACAGATGAGTTTGACCAAATGTTTGTGAAAGTGCCAATTCAAGTACTCTTCTTATTCTCCTGTCCCACCTTAGAAGATATAGTCCCTGCAGGTCCTGTTTAATATAGAGAAAATAAACATCCCTCAGGCTTGGATAATCTTAGGAAACTCTTACAGAACTGAGTGTCAAAATATTTGCAGATGGATTTGAACCCTCAACAGGGTATTGATATATCACCTGACAATCTCTCTGTTTTCTTCCTCAATAAATCAGATGGAATCCAAATGCTAGATACATTCTAAACTTAGAGAAAGAGGAAGGCAAAATAATCGGAGATGATAGAAGGCTCTAATGGTGCCCAATCCTAGACACCAGGAATAACAGCCCCAGAAAAGGTCCCTGCTCTTCTAGCAGCTTATTATAGTTCCTCCAATTTTAGTTAAGCCCCTCTTAATAAAACTCCGTATGCAATTTTTATATTATAATTTTCTATTTCTTTCATATAGTAACATATCTTTATATCAATTCCTAAAATATTTCATTTTTGGCTTTAGAAAAGATAAAGCTGATTCAGAAAATAAGAGTGTAAAATGGCACTCTTCCTAACTCTGAGTTCAGTTATATCATGTTATCTTGAAATCGGCCACAGTGAGAGTACTTTAAACTATGAAAATAAACCATCACTACACATCGGAACTCTCACCCTCAGCTTCCACCTGGCTTAGCTGACCAGACCACCTCTGTTTGTACAGTTCCATGTTTGACTAAAGCATGGACATGGTCTGATAACCATGCTCCCGTGGCCTGGGTCTTAGCACAGATGTCCTTAATTGGTTCCCACTGGCAGCATGATCTAGATACAACAACATTGCAGCTTGGAAAAACAAGAGAAAGCTGAATTTCCCACTTAGTAGAATTCCAAAGTGACCCAAAATATAACTTGAAGAATACCCTCCTCCTATCTTAATTCAGAGGAACAAGAACCAAAGGTGAAGAAGAATACAGAGGAGGAGGAACTGATAACAAAAAGAAGAAACAGGAGAGAAAAATAAAGAGAATGAAAAAATGGCTTGTTCTGTAGTTTCCACAGTGGTCAAAATGCGTGGCCATTATTCATTCTTTGTTTCAGAGGGACTTACACTGTGAATTTTAGTTATCTGTTTCTCTTTTTTATACTGGTGTTAGAGCATCCTACAACATGCCTAATTATTAGAAGAGGCAAATTCTGGACCACACTTAGCTTCTATACCTTCTATACCTCCACACTTAGCTTCTATACAAGACTGTTCACTCCCTTGAGGCCCCTAATGCAATTAATGAGATGTAATAAAACATTCTACGTCCAAGAATCAGGGAAACAAATAAGGGACTCTCAGATACAAAAGCAGCAGCCATAGACAAAACAAGATTAGGGAAAAGATATTGAACTTGAATCATTCTTTTTGGAGAAACCCAAGAATTTAGATTAGACTCATTAAGAAGTTGCTTCTCAATACATTAAATTTCTTATGAAATTGCTAATGGTTATAATTTCTCAAGGATCCTTAGATATACTTTATCTTGGTTCAATACTAGTCAAAAACTCATATCCTTTTAAGTATATTCTCTTGAAACTTTTAAATATCAGAAACATAGCCAAAAATCAAAATTTCTCTCGGGCAGTTCAGACTAGATGATTTCATAAATTTTATCAATGGCACAGAACATACTCTGTAGTCTCAAGATACAGGGTGATTTCTATAAGTGCATGTGTATTTTGTTGGTGTATTGTGGGTATCCCTGCAAATCATAACAAAAAGAAGGTGAAGCTGAAATACGTGTATTATAATTTTCAGTTTGCTTGATGTTTCCAGTGTGTTTCTGCTTTGATATTCTGTTCAAACAAGCAAAAATAAGGAATTCTCAGTTACCCTTGGTAATACCACAGAAAATTTTCTAGTAAAAAACAGAATCAAAAAACACAAGATGGAAGTCTCCAGTCAGACAGGGATCTTGGTCTATTTTGTTTACTAATATATACCTGGTGTTTAGAATAGTGCTTGGGAGAGTAGACACTAAATAAATATTTGTTGAATGAATGATTAAACAAATAAATAGAAATTTCAGATTAATAATCTCTACTAGTTTTCTGTAGGTTCCATCGTAGTTTGATCGAACCCACATGATTGTATTTTCCCTTTCTATTTTCCATGGTAAATGTAAATTTCTGTCACAGAGAAGCAAAAGAAATCTTTGGAACTTCATAGTTCCAATTCATGATTTAACATTCTGCAAATTAAAACCTCTTCTTCATAAGAAACCCTTCTCACCTAAAAAGTACATCATGTCAGAAAATCCCTTAACTAAGGAACATATCCAAGTAAAATTCTATCAAGAGGCCAATTTATATTTGCAATCTTGCTTATTAAAATTTGTATTTATGTTACTTATTTCTGCCACATTTTTTTTCTATTTAAAAAAGCACAGCCAATAAAAAACAGAAATAAAGACAAACTGGTTTGAGAGGAATAGCCCATGCCCTTTTACTAAGTACCTAAACTTATTTGAGATTCTCAGCAATCTCAAGAAGCTGTGAATACATGAAACACAAAGAAGCAATCATTTCTTAAAGGAAGAAAAGACAGATATGAAGAGCAGAAGAAATACCATATCTATTCTGGAAATTTATTAGGAAATATTTTGTTGAAACTAGTTAATGAATACTTTGGGAATATACATATTTGAGAAGGAGAATCAATTACCGTTGTCAATCCAAATCTTAATTGTACAGGTAATTAATGCTAATTAGTTCAGCACACTTTCTATTAAATTAAACGAACAAGTAATTTCATTTAAACTAAACATGCCCATAGATGTCTATAAATGCAAGTATGTAAAAAAAAAGATTTCTAGTGTTAATTTTCAGGAAAATCAAAATATATGAAATTAGGCTTTTCTCATTTGAAAATTAAATTCTAAACTTCCCCTTCCACATCAAGAAATTAAGAGCTTTCTCACCCAAAAATAGAGAAATCTGATTTTGAAAGTGCCCAAGTTTCCAACTTTATCATAAAAAAACTTATCATTTTAGGTAACAAATTTTCTTAAATTCCTTTATATAAATTCTTTAGATTTGTGTTTCCCTAATTTGGCTGTGCAGTAGATTCTCTTGGGGAGCTTTTTAAAAATACAATTCCCCACTTTGGGAGGCCGAGGAGGGCAGTCAAGAGATCGAGACCATCCTGGCCAACATGGTGAAACCCCATCTCCACTAAAAATACAAAAATTAGCCAGGTGTGGTAGTACACATCTGTAGTCCCAGCTACTTGGGAGGCTGAGGCAGGAAAATCGTTTGAACCCAAGAGGCAGAGGTTGCAGTGAGCCAAGATTGCGCCACTGCACTTCAGCCTGGTGACAGAGCAAGACTCCGTCTCAAAAAAATAAAATACAGTTCTCAGGATTTCTGCCTAAATCTACAGAGTCAGAACTTGTACAGAAGGAGCCCAAGAATCCTAATTTCTTTAAAAATTTTTTTCCAAGTGATTCTGATGCATAAACAAGTTTGCGAATAAAACATTCTAGATATGTAAGTATCTCCCACCATCACTCCCTGTCTCCACTCTCATTCTTCCACATTTTCCAAGAAGCAATTCTACATTAAAAACCCATGATCAAATTTGGAGAGTTTATATGTGTGTGACTTAACCTATAATTCACAATGGATATACAAATTCACTCGAGGGCCCTGTGAGCTATCCAAAGATGACTTTCCATTTTCCATACCTTGCCAATAAACCACCACCAACTACGGGCAAAGTCTCTTGCACAGCTCCCAGAAACAACAGGCAGAGAGAAACAACGGGCAGAGTCTCTTGCACAGCTCCCAGAAAGAATCAGCCCTGCTGACACCCGGATCTTGGAACTATAAGACTGTAAAACAATAAATTTAAATTTTTGTTACCTATGCCACCCACTTATGGTACTTTGTAAAAACAGTATCAGGAAACTAATATATGGACCCTTCACTGTAACCAGGTAAAAGCAATACCCTGATCAGTCTTGAGTCACATGCAGGTTACAACACTAGAAGTGGAATAATAGCACTGGGACAAGTTGAGGTGAGGGGTGATTCTCATGGCAAGTTAGAGTTGGAGGATAAATGGGAGCTGGGTAGAATAAACTTCAGCTGTCAATTACATAGTTTTCATCTTTTCTCGATCTTAAGGGCATGAAGGCTCACTTCACTTATAACATTGAAAATGACCATGGTTTCCTTCCCAAGTTGAATGAAGCAATGATAATGTAAGATTCCTGGTAAATAATTATAATGATATCTCAGTAATCAACTTATTTGATCAAAATCTTCTACTTACTTTTCATAATTTGTAAGGGAGGTTTTGCTATATTAATATATTCAAAACAGACCAAAGCAGTAGATTAAACATATGTAGAAATTCTATAAAAACTAAACTTTGGATTAAAATAAAAATACCAGAAAGAAAACTAGTTTTCAGGTTAAGACAAATTCTGTGCAGTACTAACATGTGAGAATCATGGAATTGTGCTTTAGAGCAGAGTTGAAGACACCACTGGTATTAATGTATATGTTGAGATAATAATAAAGTTTGAGCCGTTGGTATATATATTGATGAAATGGACCATTAACATTGTTTGCCTTATATTTAACTCTGTAGGGTCTACTAATTTACAATTAAATTTTTAAAAATCCACTAGGACTAATGAGCTAATAATTGCACAGAACTCTGAGCATTGATAAAAGTCACCAAGGGAGGACAAATTTCTATTTGTGAAAACTGAAACATTTGAGACTTTAATTACATCCTTTGCCAGAACGGACTTCTAATCAGTTATGATGACTAGCTCATCAATGCTTTACTATGGATTTCTAAACAACCTGTTGAAAGCCATTTCACTTGTCAAGTGTGAACATACTTGAGAGCAGAAATTTTCTGGTGTCTGTTTCAATACAGCAGATTGTCTTTCTTCATTGAAATTGAAAGGATTCTAATGAGTCCTATAATATAACGGACTTCCGGATGGTCAGAATTTTCATTTCAGTTTTCAAATTGAGTGGTAGGTGTATGTATTTCTAGAACAGAGGGAAAAGAATAAATAAAAGAATTTTTTTAAGTCTTTGTGAAGATAGTTGTGGGACTAGGCTCAGTGTAACAGAGACTTAAATGCTTGTTTTTCAGCGTGAGAGCTCTGAGTTTTCCAAACAAAACCTTGAAAGAAGTGCTAGTTTCTCCCAGCATGGTATTTGCTAATCAAATGTTCTGGAAAATGTAGGAACACATGTACATATATACACATATGTGTGTATATATATTCTCTAATTTAAAAATTTTCGAATTTACAGAAAATGGAAAGGATAGGTAAATGTACAACAGGACAATGAACACCATTATATCATTCACTTTAATTCCAGTATGTACATTTTGACTTGTTGTTATAAATGTTTGAATCTAATGTTTGTATTTAATATTGACATTAGGAAATTTCAATTGGTAATTGAAATTGTGGGAATTTAGATGATGTAGTTTATTTTCAATTTATTCCTATACGTATTCTAAAACAATGGTTTTGTATTGTATTGATCTGAATGTCCCCCAAAATTCATATTATAGTTTGAATGTTCCCCAAAATTCATGTGCTAAAACTTAATTGCCAATGTGGTAATATTAAGAGGTAGGGACTTTAGGTGGCTAAGTCCTGAGGGTGGAGCCTTCATGGATGGGATTAGCACCTTATAAAAGTGCTTGAGGAACTGAGTTCCTTCATTCTGTCCCTTCTGCCCTATGAAGTAAGAGTGTTCCTCCTCTGAAGGACGCAGCAATGGGCACTATCTTGGAAGCTGAGAACAGTCCCCACCAGACACCAGACCTGCCAGTACCTTGATCTTGGACTTCCCAGCTTCCAGAACTATGAGAAGTAATTTTCTGTTGTTTATAAGTTACCTGTTCTCAGGTATTTTATTACAAACAGACTAAGACAGCTTATGTAAATAAAAAAAAGATAGAACATGACATCCTGGAAAACCTTTCTTACTGGGTTATCTGTAAACAATTTCACTAGGGAGCTATTCAAGGCTTCCTACATTTCATGTTAGATATTTAAATCTATATGTATCTATATTTAAATCTGTAAGTATCTCAGCCCCACAAAGTACAAAATACTCAGGTTGCTCCCTGATTTCTCTCTGTCCCCCTTATGCATTCAAATTTACATGGTCATAAGTAATGTCCTCAATCCAGTCAGGAAGAATGAAGATATCATATGTCAGTCAATCTGATTTTTTCCTTCCTTTTTTCACCTTTTGTTTTTTTAAATAAGCCCCACCAAGTGACTTCTAATTACACGTATCTTAGTGTATAGAACTAAATTATGTGGCCATATTGATCTGTAAGCAAAGCTGGGGAATGCAATCTTTTGCTGGGCACAATATCTTTTCTAACAGTAGTGAGTGTGAAGCACAATATTATTAACCAAGGAAAAGAAATTTTGTGCTGATGAAACCATGTCATGATTTCTTGCCACTTAGAATATTTATCTGATAATCATTGAAAGAATTATTTAAACTTATTAAATAATTAGAATATTATCACGTATCATGCTGTTCTGTGTTCAGGACATTGTGCATATACTTTTTATTTCAATGGTAAATTACAACAATCTTTTTTGATGACATTATAAAAAGCAAATAAATTCAACATGAATGATACCAATTATATACATGATTCAGTTGATGTAATGATAATATGATCAGCATTCACCAAATTCATATGCCATGTGATGACAGTTACATTATGATGCCCCTTAGCAAACAGTGGTAGCAAGATACCAACAATGACAAGAGTATGGAACAAAACCAAATTTGTCCTGGAACCAGTCAGAATGACACCTAAGAATTAACCAGACTGCTTTGAGGTAGTCAGTGTGATCTGAAACAGAACCTACTTGTATCTGTGTGACAGAAACTTTACACTTAATTCAGATTTTTAAAAAAGAGATGGTGGTATTCTCTTCCAATAAGGAATGATGTAAGAATTAAACATAGCTATTTTCAAAAAGCAAAAATTCTGAACAGGATGAAACATTTTAGATTTCATGAGCAGAACGGAAGAGGAAAAATATAGCAAGAAAAATATACCTAAGAAAAGAAAAGGATAACCTAGAGGGCAAAGTAGAAAGAGATATTTGTTCAACGCAACCTTCAAAGAGATAAAGGCACTGGAAATAGAATGTATGAAGGTATTAAAACTGTATCCACCATATGTTAGGGGCACAAAATTAAGCTGAGCGTGAGGGGCACGGAGGTTGCTAGGATTATAAATAGCTCATACTTTTGCTGTGATCTTGCATGGTTTATATCAGTGTAATTAAGGTCGCATAATCCATCACCTAATAGACTGTCTGGCAGAGAATGTGCTCAAAGTTATTTGTTGCATTGAATTAGAAAATTGAAAATTTTTATTGGGATAGGGAGTTGAGAAATACCCCAGGATGTTCACGAGCATTCTTTTTCAGCAGAGTAGGTCAAAAAAAAGGTTCTCTTAGAGATTGTGTGTGTGTGTGTGTGTGTGTGTGTGTCTGTGTGTGTGTGTCTATGTGTGTCTGTGTGTATAAGGTGGTATTCCAATTACTCTGTGATTTTGGAACACAGGTAGGAATCAGCAGATAGGAGTCAGGCATATCCGTCAAAATGAAAGAAGCTTAAAAGTTACTTGATGAAAGAATATTCGAGTTACCTAACTTATGAAAAAAATCATGGGATATACTTTCAGTAAAAACAATGAGTTCTTAATTTATATTAGAGGTAATTAAATCACATTTTTTTTTTGTTTTCAATCACATTTTTTAATGTACGTTCTCGCTGTAGCTTCCTGAATTGAGTACTGTGGGAAGACAACAGAAGAGATTGATAGATTGTAAAGAGAGGCTTGGATTCAGTGACTAAGTCTTCTGGGCTTCACTCCAGATTCAAAAAGTCAGCATCTCTGCAGTTTTGACTTTAGCATCTGTTTTTGAAAAATCTGCCAGGGTGATTCTGGTGTGCAGCTCTGTTTTGGATTTTCTAGACTGGATCATGTCTAGAGTTCCTTTCACCTCTCAAGTTGCAGATTTAACACATTTATCATGCATTCAACAAATGTACTAGTTTTTACTGGCTTCTGGCAGTTCTGCTAGTTCTCATCTGTCCTTAAAATTTAGCAGATTATGGGAATCTCATTACCTTTCAAAGAGGCTCAGGTTTAGGAAACTCTAGAGCTAACTAAAGCCCCCAAAGATACAGAGCCTGAAGAACTCTCAGAAGGACAGGAGTGTGCTGCTAATCTATAATGTTAACATTTCCATCTATTATCTTCAATTCCCTGCCTCTATATGTTTCTGCTACAGCAAAACTTTAACTATTGCATTCACAACAGTCTCTGCTATGAAATGAAGGATGGCCTGGAGACCACCAAACTACTTCCATGGAATAGCAGGACTGCTCAACCATAAAGACTGTGATCCTTTGATACTGAACCCACCCAACCTGTAAGGAAGTCTTCTGCCAGAAGAGGTGTAGTGGTGGGTTTCATAACTCAGAGCAACATCAAGAAATCAAATCTTCCTTTGAATGTAAGCAAAATCAGATACCTCTCTGTCTGTCTGCTGTTTAATTGGACCAGACTTCCTTATAAAAAAGCAAACATGGCATTGGCCCCCAATTAGGAGCCTTCCACTTTAGAGGCTATAGAAGAGCCTGCAAGAGCAGCAGACATTCACTGAAATATACAGTTGTGGCTATAGTGAAGGTAACGAAAGAGGGTTACAGGTTTACTAGAAGTTTTTCAACAAATATAACTGTAAATATTCCACAAAGAATTTTGGTGTTAAAAGGACCTCTATAGGTTTTATAGTTCATAAAGAATGAGGAGGAAGTGGCCAAGAGAGAAAACAAATAAGAGATTCTGGCAGATTGAAAATTTCAGACCCTGGTGCAAACATGGTACATTACGAAATAGCAATTTACGAAAGCTAATAGGGAGCCCTTTTAACTGAGACATTGATAAAAACATCAGCTCACAAAGAGTGTGGTGGAGGATTATATTTCACACTCCATTGATATTTCCTTGTCTCTGTCACTGCCTTCAACCAATGAAATGGGAACAGAAGTTATGATTGCCACTTCCACCATAGCTTTAAGAACCAGTATACAGTCCATGATAGATTTTTTTTTTTTGTCTTTGTGGCATGCCCAGATTGGGTTTGTTCCTTCAGTCTGATTCCCAGAATAAAAATAATCTGGAGCAGATCTTCAGTCAACTGGTTAATTGCATGTATCATAGCAAGAAATATGTCTTTGTTACTATAAGTCACTGTTATTTGGAAGCCATTTGTTTATGTTACATAACGCCACTTAAGCTGACTGATATAAAGTGTTTTGTATGTCATTCTAGGAGATGGATTTAATACAGATGTTTCTGAGAACTCAATAATGGTTTCTAAACTAAGAAGCAAATGGATAGAGATGACATTGTTACCTATGAAGGATGAAATAAAACACTGAAGCTGTAGATTGAGAGCTTCTTCCACAACTAGCAAGCTCTAAATGCTGTCATTCCTCATATTGGCATGTTTATAAACATTCTCATCTAAAATATAATAACTTACTTAGGAAACAAATAAAAATATATGCAAATAAAAATAATATATTTTAATACTTTATTATGATCCCAACTGGTCCCTTATAATTATTAGCAAAGGGGAATTTATTCTTTATTAAAATAATTGTTACCATTCCTCAAAGTTGTCTTAATTTTAAGGTCACTGGAAACTATTTGTCTCTAAAGATTCAGAGATAATCTGCCCTCACAATTAATACAGTATGGCCAATGGATGTGAATGGCAGTAATTTTCTTATGCATCGTAGAAAACCAGCACAAATTGTTGTGTCATAATGTTGTTTCAAAAATATATATTGATTTTGACACTATCAGTCATCTATTAAAGAGATTCACTGAATATGCAAATGGAAATAGAGAAACACAAAAAAATCATGAAAATTTACCATAAGGATATATACTGATTTGGGCATAATGGCAGATACCCAGATCAAATTAAATAACAGTTGTCTAGATGTTCCCAAAATTCTGTATGTTTAGCAGTTTTGCAGAGCAAATATTTGGATATCTGGTGGAAGTTTTTGGTTTTTCCAAGCACGAAGATATTTTATTTGGAAAAAGACATTATTCAAAAATAAAGAGAAAAAGACATTCTAACTAAAGAGAAGAGTGAAAATGTTTTTTAAAGTCAGATTGACTGGTATCGTTAAGTTCACCAGATGATTTGTAATGCCTTCCTTCACCTTGTTTAACTGGTCCTAAAGGCTTAAGGACATTTTAAGCTCAAATCTGAGCAGTCTAAAGGAAAGTTCTCAAATTGTGAAATCAGTTCTTAGAAATCATGCTGCTTCTACTCTTTGCTACATAGATTCTGTTTTGGGTTGGTTTGTTTGTTTTTGTTTTTGTTTTGAGATGGAGTCTCACTCTGTCACTAGGCTGGAGTGCAGTGGCACTATCTTGGCTCACTGAAACCTCCACCTCCCGGGTTCAAGTGATTCTCCTGCTTCAGCCTCCCAAGTAGCTGAGACTATATGCACGTGTCACCACACCCCTGCTAACTTTTGTATTATTAGTAGAGACGGGGTTTCCCCATGTTGGCCAGGATGGTCTTGATCTCTTGACCTCATGATCTGCCCACCTTGGTCTCCCAAAATGCTGGGATTACAGGCGTGAGCCACTGTGCCTGGCCTAGGTACATAGATTCTTAAATGCGAAAGTCTGAATAAGCTTTTATTTAACAACATAAACACAAGGGCTTCAGAAATAGGTTCGTTGTGTGTTTTTCCCAAGCATGTCTTCTGAATGGTTCTGCAACATAAAATAACCCCCATTTCTTCTGGTCTGAGTGCAGACTAGTTTAGCTTACAGACAACAGGCTGAACACATGTCCAAGAAAGATGACTTAACTTTACCTCTATTAAAAATAAGGAAAACCCAATGTGTGAATTATTAGGAGCAGTTGAAATTATTCAGTCAATAGGACTGATGTTTCTTGTTTATTCTGTTTTCAACCTTGGGATCACACGATTCATAAAATAATTCCCAAAGGCATTTAAGAACATTATAGGAAAAAGAGTTCAAGAGTTAGTTATAGCTCAAACACATTAAGGAACTGAAGAAATATCAAAAGAGGCTTGCTAATAAAAATAAATATGTCCCATAGGACACAGAGGCAGAAAAGCAGAGGATATCTCTGAAATTAGGGCGGGAGAACTAATACCACTCTTAAAGAAGTGGCAATAATTTGGCAGAGCCAATTCAGACAGAAAGTTGTGACAGCACAGAAAGCTCACTGGACAGACACCAGTCCAGTGATTTGCAGAGACTCAGATATCTTCAGGAACTCTGCGCAGAGAACCTGAAGATATCTCTGCACAGAGAACCATATATACGCATTGTTAAATCCAGGAAAAAATTCTTTTCAAACATCTGAATCCAAAGACGGATTCTTCAAAGGAGAGAGAGAGAAAGAACAAATATAAATATAAATGGAGAAGCAGAGATGCTCTAAGATAAATACCACACACTGAAGATAACAAAACAACTTGTCTTTTTTTTTTCTCTTCACTAGTTTTTAATGTTTTGGAAATTTATCATTGATCATTAATGTATATTCCTTTCACTCATTTTAACTGTTATGTGGGACTCCATTCTGCGAGTCTATAATAATTCATTCATTCTCTTCCATCACTAACAAATTTAGCTGAGCCCTATTTTTAGCTGTAATAAACAAGGCTTCAAAAAGCTTGGACTCTATTCTTAAAGGAGGAACTGATGAATCGCAGATTATGTCCATCTTCAACTTTGTCTTCCAGAAAGACGGTTTCAATTAATATTCTCACCAATAAGATGAGAATTCCCCTTTCTCTACATTTTTAATTTATATTTGGTATGGCTTTTCTCTTTTTAAAAAACACAGTGTTTTATTCTGCATTTCCTACTGCTTTATAAGATAGTGTAGAGAGAGTGAGACAGGGTGGGGGAGAAGCAGAAATAGAGTTTACTGGTCACATGCATTGTAAATACCTTCTTTCAGTTACGTGAGTTGTCTTTATTTGCTATATGGTCTCTAATTTTTATTCTCTATGCTGCATTCCCTGTGATTTACTGAGATCTATGTTTTAGTCCTAAATTTTTTGTATTAGTCTCTGTTCTACTGAAGCAAATGTAAGATTAATTTTTTTTTCATTAGAGTAACATTGATTTCATTCCTTTGATTTCATCTCATTTCACTAAATTTTTACCTTTTGAAATTTTCCATTGGTTCTTTTTCAAATATAGCTGCATTTTTAAAATATTGTCCTGTTGTTTTATATGTCTTCTATTTGTATTTTCACTTTTATTTGATTCTTAATTTAGAATTTTATTTTTAATTTTAGGGTGTTCTGCCATATTTTAATTGGTTTTTATTTTCTAGCATACCTCACTTATAGATATTTATCATGCTGTTTCTAATTGGGGACTATGAATTAATCTTTACTTAATGTTGTATTTCTTTCCTTCCCCAATTTGAGTCTTATTTTCCTTGGGTTTAGATACTGTCTAAAACTGTACCATAGTGCTGTTTAGTGTTTGCTTTGTTGTAATTTTAGAAGTTTTAGTAGAACTTGTCCATTTTTCTTTAAAGTGCTTAGCTTTGGTTCCCACTCCAATAAGAGGGTGTATAACCCCAATTACAAGAAAGTATGGGGGCCAGGTAGGGTGGCTCATGCCTGCAATCCCAGCACTTGAGAAGGCCAAGGCAGAAGGCTCACTTGAGGCTGAGGGTTCAAGACTAGCTGGGGCAATACAGTGAAACTGTCTCTACAAAAAATAAAATAACCAGGTGTGGTAGTGCATACCTGTAGACCCAGCTACTCAGAAGGCTGAGGCAGAAGGGTTGCTTATGCCTGAGTTTGAGGCTGCAGTGAGAGATGATTACACCACTGGACTCTACCCTAGGTGAAAGAGAAAGACTCTGTCTCCCAGAAAAGAAAGGAGGGAGGGAGGGAGAAATAAAAGGGACGGAGGGAGGGAGGGGGGAAAGAAAGGAGGAAGGAAGAGTATATCTATTTTCCACATATGCTAGAGTATTAAAAATAGAAAGGAATTAGAGAAGCAAAGGTAAATTATATTTATAGAAAGGATTTCAATGCAGATAATTTTCCACTGCATGCTATGAGTCTCTATTCCCATGGAGAAGGGGCAACAGGTTCACACTTCAACTAAAGACGACTAATAGCAACTTTAAATAAACACTGAGTGAGATTTATGCATGATTCCAAGAATTTGGAGGACATAGTAGGCTTATATGTGACACCCACTTGAGAAATATAAAAAACAAAAGGCTGTCAAACTTAACCTATGGCATCAGAGTGGGGAAATTTAGTTAGGAGGTAGGTTTACTCCTGATGACATTATGGTGTAAAGAGTAGGTTTCAGTGAATTAGATATAGATTGTTAGTGAGAACACTGCCATAAATTTGTCTTAGAAGCAGATTTAAACATCTATCTGGTGGGGAAATAAGACTTCATCTAAAAGGAAACTATAAATAAGAAGTCCCCAGATATTTATGGGCTCACTAAAGAACCCACTCAACATTTAAAAAAATAAAAGATAATTCTTATTCTCCTACCATCATAGAGAATTTATTAACAACTTAGACTATAGCCAGCCAAGAAAGATATACTGTTTTCTTACATCTCCTTCAATCGCCCTCCTTTCTCTTCACATGAAACTTGGACATATCAAAAACCATGCTTAGCAATATGGGAGAGAAGGGGTAAAAATGTAAATTAAGGAAATAAAGAGGTGGGCTATTTTCTCACTGCAAATAGCCATCCAAATCAACCCCAGGTAGGGATAGTAAGAAGCTATATTTTTTTATCCATCTGATGCTTTCAATTTAAATGAAAGTCAGGTTGTTTTATTTCTTTACTGATTTTATGTTTTTGCAACTTCTTATTAGCAACGGATAAATAAATTTAAAAATATTATAATGAACATCCAAATATCTATCACCTAGATTCAACATACCTCTGAATTTGCCCTGAAGGTTAACATTTAGCCAGCAGATGGAGAAAGAGAAAAAGTTGAGAATCATTTGGTGTGTTTTATGGTTCAGTATTAGAAGTAGATTATATAACCTGATGAAATGCTCACAAGTCATCAGCCAGAACTCATTCACATGGCACTGCCTACAGGCAGGGAAGTCAGAAATGCAGACCCTGGCTGGCTGCCTCAACTCAGCAACAATTTTAATGTGCAGTAGCAGCATGTATCTGCGGTGCTCAGCTGGTTGTCTCATCACATTAGTTTTCTTTTCTTAACATGTATCTCTGACGCATTTAAAATTTATTTATATGTGTGCATATGATGTTAGTTCATAATATAGGTATTCAGTTTTGATTATTTTCTCAATTGGATATGTCATTATCAACCTGAAACTGTTTGGAGGATGAAGGTAACTGATGTTCTTTTTATAAATAAGAAACTAGAAAAGCTGTGGAGCCATTATGGGATTTAAGTGAGGGATAAGGGCAGAATTAACCTCACAAAGAGAGTTTGAACAAGCAATAGAGGAAAGAAGAAAATTGTTTTTTCCAATATCCCTGATAAGTCCCACTTGTCTGTGCCTAATATTTTTAAAACATACATAATCCTAGATTTTAAATTTACCATGAACCTTTTTTACCCTCCAGTGATTCTACATTCAGAATAATTAAAAGAAACAAATCCACATGCAACCATCTCCACTAATTGAAAGACTTTTTATGTGTAGTAATAAAATGCAAAGATAAAAGCCAAGATCTAATCAGGTAAAAGTCACTGATGTAGGATAAACTGTCTGGTCTTTAATTCAGATGTCTGGTAGTTAGGTATTCAACTCTTTGTTTCTGTTTAGTTTGAGATAAGTGACATTGGGATAAAGCACCGTCAATCATAGTTGATTATTTACCCCACAGTATCGCTATCATATTTAAAACACATCAATTCTCAAAACACCTTGTGCCTTGAAATCAATTTATGTTGTACAATGAGCCCCAGTATCTGAGAAATTATATGGTAAGAAAAATATTCATTGTTAGTATCCATTTCAAAATACTATTTGTTAGGCTTTAAGATCAAACTTATCTAATAAAAAGAATATTTTCTATGCCATATTTAAAACCTGTGTCCTAGAGGTGAACAACACACACTGGGTCCTACTAGAAGGTGGAGGTTGGGAGGAGCGAGAGGATCAGGAAATATAACTAATGGGTACTAGGCTTAATACCTGGGTGATGAAATAAATAATCTGTACAAAAACCACTCTGAACACATGTTTACCTATGTAACAAACCTGCACACGTACCCCTGAAGTTAAAATAAAGGTTAAAAAAAATAAAACCTATGTTCATATTTTATTGGAATAATTGCAAAATGCTGACTTTGCTGAAGGCAGACGAACATCCACCTAAACTACATGGAAAGGAATTAATTAATTCGGTACCTTGGCCTTCAAAAATGGTCAACCTAAGAATAGTTTACCGAAGAGAATGTGAAACCTCATTTAACAACAGGATGAACTGCCCATTGACACACTCTTTATCTCTATTTTGAACTCGGTGAAATAAGAAGGAAGAAGTATAACTGGAACTACTACTTTCATTTTTGTCAGGATTAACTACTATGAAGTTTTTAACCCTTAAAGAATAATGTAAGGAACTAATGACCACTCCAGTAAGCACATAAAGGCACAAGCATTAGGTTTGTGTTTAAAAAAAGAAATTAGTACTATTTAATAACACTTGGGACTGTGTCCTTTAACAATATACTCAAGTGATTTTAGCATCATACATCATCCTAAACGCACGCAGTGGACTCTGGGTAAGAAATCCAGCATGGCTCAGCTGGCTTCATCTTTTACCTAACTCATACCAATCTCTTTGTCTCTAGAGAAAGAAGTGGGCTTTCAGAAACAAGTTTTAGCTCTTACTAAAAGTTCAGGGTTTTTTCTTTTATTATTCTGTCCCTCCTCACTCCATATAATTCATTTACCAAGGGATAAACAACTGGCCTAAGTTTTCTTATTTTTTTTCCCCAGGAGTTTAAAATTTTGATTGAAGCAAAACAGAGTCTACATGTGTACCACATCTGACATGGCTTCCAGCGATCCTCCCTCTTGGTATTCATGCTATTATCTAATCCCCTTTCCTTAAATGTGGGCCGGATCTTGTGACCTTCTTACCTTCCTTCCTTCCTTCCTCCCTTCCTCCCTCCCTCCTTTCTCCTTTCCCCTTCCTCCCTCCCTCCTTTCTCCTTTCCCCTTTCCCCCTTCCCCCTTCCCCCTTCCTTCCTTCCTTCCTTCCCTCCCTCCCTCCTTCCTTCCTTCCTTCCTTCCTTCCTACTTTCCCCTTTCTCTCTTTCTCTCTCTCTCTCTCCCTTTTTATCTTTCTGACAGAGTCTCACTCTGTCACCAGGCTGGAGTGAAATGGCACAATCTTGGCTCACTGCAACCTCTGCCTCCTGGGTTCAAGTGATTCTCCTGCCTCAGCCTCCCAAGTACCTGGAACTACAGACACATGCCACCATGCCCAGCTAATTTTTGTATTTTTAGTAGAGATGGGGTTTCACCATGTTGGCCAGAATGGGCTTGATCTCTTGACCACATGATCTGCCCACCTCAGCCTCCCAAAGTGCTGGGATTACAGGCATAAGCCACCATGCCTGGCTGTTACTTGTTTCTAATGAATAAAATAGGGCAAAAATTAGGGAGTGATGGGATACAACTTCTGTGATTGGGTAACAAAAAACTATAACTTCTCAGGCTGGGCAACCTAGTGACACCCTGTCTTTACAAAAATGAAAGGAAAGGAAAGGAGAGGGAAGGAGAGGGGAGTTGGGGGCGGGGCGGAGGGGAGAGCAGGAAAGGAAAGGAAAAGAAAAGAAAACATTAGCCTGGCATGGCATGGTGGCACATGTCTGTAATCCCAGTCACTTGGAAGGCTGAGGTGAGAGGATTGCTTGAGCCAGGGAGTTTGAGGCTGCAATGAGCCCTAATTGCACCACTGCACTCCAGCCTGGGCAACAGAGCAAGACTCTGTTAAAAAAAATATATATATTATAACTTCTCTCTTACTGACGCTCTTTCTGTTGCCTTCTCATCTTGTGCACTTTGACAAAGCAAGTTGCCATGTTAAAGGTCCACATAAAAAAGATAAGGAATTGAGGGTGGCTTCTGGCCAACATCTAGCAAGAACAGAAGCTCTCAGTCCAACAACTCACAGGGAGCTGAATCCTGCCAACAGTCAGGCTAGCGAGCTCGGACACGGATTTTTCCTTAATTGAGCCTTGAGGAACCTACAGACTCCAGAAGCAACTGAACCTAGCTAAGCCATTCCTAGCTTTCTTACCCAGAGAAATTGTGAATTGAGAACTTGTTTTATGTCTCTACGCTTTGGGGTGATAGCTATGCAGCAATAAATAACTGCTACATTTTATTCCTTTAGAGGTGAGTTGCAGAGATTAGCAGCATTCTAGAGAAGTTATTAATCTCATGCTTTTGGGATGTTCAAAGCATCTCTCGTTCCCTTATTTTCTGAGACTTAATTTTTCAACTATATTTTTATTCTGTAAGATATTCTACTCAGTTTCCAATACATTCATTAAACATGACAGATTTCATTTTTGTTGATGACAATCTAAACAGCCTTTAGCTGTTATCATTTAATTCCATGATAAGCTTGACTTTTATCATTATTTTAATTTCTGTAATTTTGAAATGATTCAATAAAGTTGACTATTTTCCTTTTTTTACCCCATGATCACCTAACTTGGTCTTAATAAATTAAAGTTGCGCCAAAATAGTTATAATTTGTATAATAAACCAACAGATGTGATTTATCAATTCCTGTGACATTTAAGCTTTCATCTTATATTTTGCTAACAGTATATATATTTTTTAACTTGGAATCCTTCCCTATCTGTGATTGTTGGTGAAATTCTATGTGGTATAGCCAGCAGTTATCACTAGAGCAATCAGGAACATTATTGAGAATGTGGAAAAATAATTTCCAGCATATCTATCCATTGGAAAAAGGATTTGTAATTTTTTTGATATCAAATTCATGACAGCATGGCTATAGACCTATGCATGATCACTTGGGAAACCAAAGATCATAAATGAGGAGTTTAAAATATTTTTTTTTGAAAAAAACAAAGACAAGAAAAGTCAATCAGCAACCCAGATCTTCCGGTTCGTTGTGTTTCATTTTATCTATGCTCCTCTTCAAATTTCTATCCTGATTTTGTCAAGTGACATTAAAACATTATTTACAATTTTCTTTCTTTTTCTCTCTCTCTGTCTGTCTTTCTCTCTCTTCTTTTCTTTTCTTAGACAGAGTCTCACTGTGTTACCCAGGCTGGAGTGCAGTGGTGTGATCTGGGCTCACTGCAACCTGCTCCGCCTGAGTTCACGCAATTTTCATGCCTCAGCCTCCCAAGTAGCTGGGACTATAGGCATATGCCACCGTGCCCAGCTAAGTTTTGAATTTTTAGTAGAGACAAGGTTTCACCATCTTGGCCAGGCTGGACCTCATGTGATCCACCCACCTCAGCCTTCCAAAGTGCTAGGATTACAGGTGTGAGCCATCATGCCAGGCCACAATTGTTTTTATTACACAAAGTTAAGACAAAATATTTACCTGCTAACATTCAAGTCTCTCTTAACAGCTGTCTCTCTTTTCAAAAGATTGGCTATTCCCCTTGATGAGGATTCCCACCACTATACAATATATCTATTGTTAAAAAAAATAGACATATCGATTCAAAAAATTCACTTGGAAACTATTGCTTTCTTCTTCATTCCATCTCTAGGCAAAAGTAGTTCTGTTAAGGCATTAAGAGCTCCTTGACTGTATCACAGTGTCTGAGGGTGGAGCTTTGGAGTTGAGGAGAAAAGCATTAAGCCTCTGAGCTTAATCATGGCAGGTTCTGTTTCAGTGTGGAGGTCGCATTATCCTGGACCACATGACACTAGGTACCTCCTGAACCTACCTCTTTATCCCCATTAAGATAACATTTTGGAAAGAGAATAAACCCATTTAAAAGGACAAAATATAAGCCTATCTCAGTTCACGGGATCCTCAGAGTTCTGCACATTCCACTATACCTCACTATAGCTAAAACTCCATACTGGAGCTTGAGAACAAAACCCTAGGAAATAAAGTACTTTTTTCCTCCCATAGTCTTGTTATCCATTCATATATTACTTTCTTCAAATTTTATTAATAGGGAAACACTAAAAACTTAGATGACTACTATTCTATGAAATCTTAAAACACATATAACTTACATTTGATGTAATTTGGTGAAACGCTAAGAATATATATTAAAAACAGGTCAAAATTTTGAAATACAAAGTATGAAAAATAAAAACAAAGTTTTGTTGTGTTTTTGTCTGACTCTAAACCATGGGAGCCCAGCTGTGGTTATCTTTGGTCTGAATTCAAGGTGGGTCTTTGGACCAAGTCATCTGTAGGAAAAATCTCCTTTTCCTATTGCAATATTTTAGAATCCTTTGCCAATTCAGTGCCTTTTTGGCATCCTTATAACCCACCCACCAATTTGACAGTGCCTTCTTTGAACATTAGCAAGAGACAAAAGTAAGCTCTACCTTTAACCATTAGCTAATTAGAACTATTGGCTTGAAAATTTTTCTGTGCATCTTTTTCCTCTTGAGCTCTCAACATTTTGTGATATTCAGTTTTCTATCCCTAGTCTTGCTTGGATCACTCCTACATGTGCAACATTAATAGAGCAAAACATAATGTTCAAATAAGAGAAATCATATGCTGTTACTGGGATAAAAGATAGGCTGGGCGCGGCGACTCAGGCCTGTAATCCCAGCACTTTGGGAGGCCGAGGCAGTCGGATCACAAAGTCAAGAGATTCAGACCATCTTGGACAACATGGTGAAACCCCATCTCCACTAAAAATACAAAATAATTAGCTGGGCGTGGTGGTATGTGCCTGTAGTCCCAGCTACTCGAGAGGTTGAGGCAGGAGAATCGCTGGAACCCAGGAGGTGGTGGTTGCAGCGAGCCAAGATCACGCCACTGCACTCCAGCCTGGCGACAGAGCGAGACTCTGTCTCAAAAAAAAAAAAAATGATAAAGCCAAATCATTCCGAGGAAAAAAAAAGTCATGGGCTCTCAGTAGGTAGTTGTTTTAATAGATAAGAAAATAAAGATGATAAAAAGAGTGCCCACATGGACATAAAGATGGGAACAATGGACACTGGGGAATACAAGAGAGGATAGGGAGGGCGAGAGGAGAGGGAGGGAGGGAGGGAGAGAGGCAAAGGTTGAAAAACTTCCTATTGGGTACCATGTTCGCTCCCTGGCTCACTACAGGTACAATTGTACTCCAGACCTCAGCATTGCACAGCATACCTTTGTAACAAACCTGAACATTTGCCCTGTGAATCTAAAATAAAAGCTGGAAAACAAAAAGAGTGCTGGAATCCTGTTTTATCTTGAAGTGGCCTTGATTTCAGGACACTACTGTTTGGGCTTTGAGTCAGAAAATCTCTCCCAATGCTGAAGAAATCTATCTTTGACACAGAATAAAAGCTCTTATATTGATCTTTATTTTGTCGTATTATGTACAACAGGCGATTTGCTAATGCAAATAATCATGGGAAATCCAATAGGATGGAGGGAAAGGACAAATGTTCTGCTTCAGGGAGTCTCTCAGGAACCCAGGATCCTTTTATTGTATAGTCCCATTGTTCTCAAGGGCCTTGACTCCTCAGCTGATTCCTCTTTGACTGTCAGACAAGGGGAAAAAGACAATCAAGTATGGAAGATCTTACTGAAGGTTTTTGTGAGTCATGCCTGGATGTAGCACACATTGCTTTCATTCACATGCCAATGATCAGACTGAAAAGGAGACTAAGAAATGTCCTCTAATTGTGAGGCCAGAAAGGAAAAGATGGGTTTGCAAAAACACATACTCTCTTCCACTCTTGTACTAATTGTGGCTCAAGTATTCACATTCATTTCCAACTGGGCGCAGTGGCTCACGCCTGTAATCCCAGCATTTTGGGAGGCCAAGGCAGGTGGATCACCTGAGGTCAGGAGTTCAAGACCAGCCTGGCACACATGGAGAAAGCTCATCTCTATAAAAACACAAAAATTAGCCAGCGTGATGGCGGGCACCTGTAGTCCCAGCTACTCAAGAGTCTGAGGCAGGAGAATCACTTGAACCCAGGAGGTGGAGTCTGCCGGTGAGCTGAGATCATGCCACTGCACTCCAGCCTGGGTGACAGAGCAAGACACCATCTCAAAAAAAAAAAAAAAAAAAGTATTCATATTCATTTCCAAGTCCATGAAAGACTCAATTCATAATTGTCAGAACCCCTATATAATTTTCTGACTTTCAGATGGACGCATTTTATCAGAATCTTCTTGTCTTTTTTCCTCTGTCTGTAGCCAAGTTCTAAGAGAGCAGCTGATTACTAAATTTTGATAATTTTGATAATGGATTTAAGGGGACTCAGATCCCAGAGTATGAGTTCCAGCACTGTTCTTTCCTGGAGTCTATCAATAAAGATAAGGAGATATGGGAATCACTAGTACATAAAATTTGTGACATCTCCTTGCACTGAGGTGAAGAAAAATTAAGTGAATTAATTAAAAATTCAATTGCTAGGAAGAAAAGTAAATGGTCTATATCCAACACAGTGACTCTCGTTATCAGAATTGCTGATAGGCAAAGGGATAATTAGAATTGGCAAGTAAGAAGGCTGGCAATAGGCCCAGCGAGGTGGCTCACCCCTATAATCCCAACACTTTGGGAGGTCAAGGCGGGTGGATCACTTGAGGTGAGATGAGGAGTTTGAGGTCAACATGGCAAAACCCCATCTCTACTAAAATTACAAAAAAAAATTTATCCAGGAGTGATGACACATGCCTGTAACCCCACCTACTCAGGAGACTGAGTCAGGGAGAATCCTTTGAACCCAGGAGGCAGAGGTTGCACTGAGACACCACTGCACTCTAGCCTGAGTGACAGAGCGAGACTGTCTCGAAATAAAAGAAAGGCCGGCAACAGAAAAAAGTTGTTTGCATTTTATAAGAAACCTATCAGAAATTTAAGGAGTAAGGAAATCTTATAGAAGGTTTTGATCTAGCTAAAACATGAGCTATGGGAAATAGTAAAAGAAAGGAAGACATTCAAACTCAGCATGTATCAGTTTTACACAAAGTCAACTAAGAAGCACACTGTAGTGTTAAAATCTCAACGGGCCTTTTCAAAAGGGCATTGAGAAACACTAAAGTAAAAAAGAAAGGAATTTCTAGAGGCAGTCTAATCCGATTTCACTGATATATGTAATAAGCTAAAGATGCAAGGAGTATTTCCGCTGCAAGCAGAGTGGAAAAGGTTTCTGAAGGTCAGGGAATTCAAGAGAAAACAATGTTTGAGGGAGAAACATGCATATACTCACACTGGTCCCTAAGGCACAGGTTTAGAAAGCAAAAGGAATAGCACACCCAGTTCCTAAGTCTGTTTCCCAGAAGGGACAAATGTGGACCCAGGAAGAAAAGCTTCCCTGGGATGGAGAATCCAGAGTGTAAGGAATTCAGGAGTGGGGGCTGAAGCTGCAGCTATTGTTACATAGTAACTTAAATGTCAGCAAATGGCTAAGGAACATGGTAAGGTTCCGGGAGCAAGAATTTGGGAGAATAGGAAATGCAACGCCTTAAGTGATACTAGTCTTTGCAGTAAGTAAAATTTCCACTCATGGAAGCATGGAAATTATAGCCCTAGTCAGGGACCACAATCAATAAAAAATTGGGATATCAAGGACTCTGGTCTAAAGGGGAAATGTGAATTAAGACCAATGGACTATAAATGAGAAAGGGGGAAAAATAGCACCAATAAAGAGAAATTGTTGAATACCACCTCATACACTTTTCTTTTTTTTTTGAGATGGAGTCTCGCTCTGCGGCCCATGTTGGAGTGCAGTGGTGCGATCTCAGCTTACTGCAACCTCTGCCTCCTGGGTTCAAGTGATTCTCCTGCCTCAGCCTCCTGAGTAGCTGGGATTACAGGCACACGCCACCATGCCTGGCTAATTTTTGTATTCTTAATAGAGATGAGTTTTTACCATGTTGGCCAGACAAGTCTCAAACTCTAGACCTCAGGTAATACGCTGGCCTCAGCCTCCCAAAATTCTGGGATTACAGATGTGAGCCACCACGCCCAGCCTCTTACACATTTTTTTAAAATGATGATATTTTAATAAATTTCTCTTAATTTATGCATGCATATGCAGGGCAGGTTTCCCACAGTTATTTCCCTCTCTTTTGTTTTATTGTTCTCTCAGAATATAAGAAGCAGCGTACCACAGTTAATCTCTGAGTGAGAGATTTCTCTCATATGAGGTTTCAATTCATAGGCACTAGACTTGGGAAATTAATGGGCATCCTGGAAAAGCTAACATAAACTAAAATAAATTGCTGTCTTAAAGTCTTATTTTTCCTTCTTAATTTGTCCCTCACTTATGACAAGGTCTTTGGTGGAAAATGCTTTTATTTATGGGAATATGTTTAGATTTTAGGGGCTGCCAATGTCCTGTGGGTCCAGGGTATTTTGTGAATAAAGTGTGGGGCCTGTGGTGTGATGTTCTTCTATGTCTTTGTGGTCTCTCTAGGACTTCAGAAGAGTGTGGGAGAATTTTGTAGTTGGAAGTAGTCCCTGTGGAGGTGTCCAAAATACTCCTCTACTTCTAGAGGAAGGGAATATGGGGAACTACTGACCCGATTTCTCTACCAATACCTCTATGTGAGTTCTCCTTTGACTGACAGTAAAATAAGAAGGAAACGCAGGAGAAAAGATGCTTTTAGACATAATCTGGATCTTTATATAAAGGGAGACAAGATTTCATTTCGGTTGTTAAATTTCCCAATGGTAAAAAGAGGTTTATATAATAACATGAAGGGTTAATATTGTTAAGATGTATAGGTTTGGTGGCAAATTTGGGGCATTTGAAATACTGGTCTTATATTATCTGGGCTCTGCCTTGAGCTGCCACATCTCCTATAAACTTGTCTAGTGAGTAGGGAGGAGAAGGGGAAATAGAAGCATGGGTAATTATCCTGATGTGTAGTATGCCCTTGGGGTCACTCAATTAATTCCTGTACTGACCCATTTTATAGGCTTTAGAGAACAATATCAAAAGGGATTTTGATCAAGGCCTAAGGGGATGATCTGCCATTCTAATTGGTCCCTGCTAGACTATAAGCTCTGTAAAAACCAAAATTAGGAAATTTTAATTACATAGACATACTTTAGTTATAAAAATGTAGGTTAAATCATATTTATGGACATATGTACTTGAATACAAATGCTCTGTGGAAAATTTCCTCACGAACAAGACAAAAAAATTGAAAGAGGAAGAATATATATGTATGTGTGTACACACACACACACACACACACACATCTTGTAACCACAGGAGTAATATAAAGGAAGATATTAGCTAGATGGAAAATAGGTTTTTGAAAGATAAAATTCTGCATACTTGGTTTCTTGTCAAGGTTAAGATAACTTTTTTTATATCTGTCAATAATTAGGGCAATAAAATAAGACTTTCTGAGCAGTTTGATTACACATCTTCTAAATATAAGACTTCAAGCATTTGATTTTTATTAAGCATTTCTGTGATAGGATGCTGTATCTGTTCATTTAAATTATATATTTGCATTAAACCTTAAATTTTCTTTCTCACTTTGTAAATAATCTTGCTAACTTTGTTTAAACTAATTCCCTATTACTTACCCTGTGTTTCAATCTTTTGATAGAATAAGACAATTTTGGTTTCCTACAGCATTCTTTATTTTTATTTATTTATTTTTTTGAGACAGAGTCTTGCTCTGGTGCCCAGGCTAGAGTGCAATGGCGCGATCTGGGCTCACTGCATCCTCCGCCTCTTGGGTTCAACCATTTCTCCTGCCTCAGTCTCCCGACTAGCTGGGATTACAGGTGCCTGCATAATTTTTTGTATTTTTAGTGAAGACAGGGTTTCACTATGTTGGCAAGGCTGTCCTTGAACTCCTGACCTCTGGATCCACCCACCTTGGCCTCTCAAAGTGCTAGGATTACAGGCCTGAGCCACCGTGCCCAGCCTGCATTCCTGTTTTTTTTAAGTCCCTTCTGACAGATCTGACCTGAGTATAATTTAAACCTTAATTTAATTCAGTTGCTCCCTGAGAGCTGAACCCAGAATTGTTTTGCCCTCATCATTGCATTCCTATTGCTTAGCAAAAATTAGGTGACCAGACTCTTTCAAATCACATGATTACATGTAATTTTGATAGACGCTGGAAGAGGATAAGGGGGAGGGTCCCCAGAGAATCTCCCACTGGTCTGGGCACTGGGAGAACAGGGTAGAGCTACAGGAAGTTCCAGCCATTTGCTGAGGGGAGGAGCTTGTCTCTCCTGTTCCTGTGTATTAACCAGGGTTTCAATCTGTGAGATGGGGGCCTGTTAACAGAAGCCCCTGTCGCTTTGCTGAAAGGTTTTTTCCTTTTCACCCAAAAAATTCCGTTCCCTTTTGCCCTTCAAAATGTCTGCATTCCTAACTTTTCCTGGTCATGTGACAAGAACCGTTTTTTTTTTTTTTTCTACAACATTTTGTTAAAAAAAATGTACTAATGGGACCACATAAAGGTAGAAGGAGGCATTTCTGTTAATCCCTTGATCATTTTCCTTTCCTAAATGGTTCAGCAGTGTCTCCAGCTGACTACCAGTCTCGTTAAATTTACGAGATTATTAAAGGAAAGAATCAAAAGTAGGGGAAAACTGACTTCTGAAGGCTGCTCAGCCTCTTTTAGGGGCCCCATTGTCACTGGTTCTCTAAGAATGAGTTAGGATAAAGGATATACATTGGGTCACAGTGCTAGAGTCATGAGATTTCCATCTTTGTAGTATCTCCTTTCCTTCCACAAAGCTGAAGGAATAAAAATGCCAGGTTTCCTTACCCTGAGAGGGTCTAGGTTGAAGACATGGGCTTTGATTGGCAGGAAAAGGTAGACATTCTCCTCTCCTGTCATGGTAACTAATTTGTAGTTAGATTATGATTATCTCTATCATGTGTTTAACCCTGGACTTGTCTTTCTTTATCATGAGCCAAAATTCCTTGCCTTTTCATTAATGTTGGAGGCCATCTAGCCTAACATCCAGTAGAGGCAGTAAGAAGAATCATCCAAAAATATCCTTCCTGATGCACTAAACATTGGGGTATGAGTCAAAACCCTTACAGTGGTAGTGTGCAGGCCACCTAAAATACTGCTTCTACCAGGAAGACTTCCCCAAAGTACTCATTCAGAATTAACCAGGTCTTCCTTTGAAGCATACTAGCAAGCTTGTATATCTATGTGATGGTTAATTTTATTCAGTACACTCTTATACTTACTATACACAGGGCACGGCTCCAAAAGCTTTACAAATATTAACGTGTTCAACTCTAAAATATTTAATGATATTATTACCCCCAATTTGAATATGACGGAATTTAAGCTCAGAGACATGAAGCAATGTGCTCAAGGTCACAAAGCTAATAATTGTCAAGCAATGGAACTCCAGCACCTGTGTTTTTATCTATTAAATGATGTTCCCTTACACTTATCTTGATATGTCAAGATATAGTTTCAACAACTATACATTTTCTCAAAATTTTATGGCTTTTTTCAAAGAATATTGTCATGTAGTGTATCTTCCCTCCTTTCTTAGAAATTCTGACTTTAGGCCGGGCACATTGGCTCACGCCTGTAATCCCAGAACTTTGGGAGGCCGAGGCGGTCGGGTCACGAGGTCAAGAGATCGAGACCATCCTGGCCTACATGGTGAAACCTCGTCTCTACTAAAAAATACAAAAATTAGCTGGGCGTGGTGGTGCGCACCTGTAGTCCCAGCTACTCGGGAGGCTGAGGCAGGAGAATTGCTTGAACCCGGAAGGCGGAGGTTGCAGTGAGCTGAGGTCGCGCCACTGCACTCCAGCCTGGTGCCTGGCAACAGAGCAAGACTCTGTCTCAAAAAAAAAAAAAAAAAAAGAAAAGAAAAAAGAAATTCTGACTTTAACTAAAATATAGTGAATTATTCTTACTAGTTATATCATTGATATGCTTTGGATTTGTGTCCCCACTCAAATTTCATGTTGAATTGTAACCCCTAGTGTTGAAGGTGGAGCCTGGTGGGAAGTGATTGGATCACGGGAGTGGTTTCTAATGGTTCAGCACCATCCCCCTGTGCTGTCTCGTGACAGAGTTCTCATGAGATCTGATTGTCTGAAAGTGTGTAGCCCCTCCCTCTTCACGCTTTCTCTCTCCTGCCAGCCCTGTGAAGAGGTGCCTGCTTCCCCTTTGCCTTCCACCCTGATTGTAACTGTCCTGAGGCCTCCCCAGAAGCAGAAGCCTTCGTAGCCCACAGACACGAGCACAATTCAACCTCTTCTTACAAATTACCCCATCTCAGGTAGTTCTTTACAGCAGTGCAAGAATGGAGTAATACAGCTATATTTTTATTTAATGGAATAATAAAAATAATTTAAACTTTATTGAGAGGATACTATAGGCCCAATAGTCCAATATCTAAGAAAATATTATTATATATTCTTATACTATATATAGAATACCTTGTAATTACATCAACAACCCTACAAAATTATTATTATCACTCTATTTTAGAGCCAGGATTGAACCGAGCCCAGGCTGCATGCTATGTATATATATGTAGCCAATATGCTATAATGCCTCACATGTGACAAACATTAAGCAGGAAGACTACGTTTCTGTGCTACGAATTCCTCAGCATATGAAACCTGGAAGTGTGCATGGCTCCCCGCCTCAGTTCTCATCTTTGTCTGATCTTCCAGAACCCCACTGAAGACACACACTCCATCCTCTATCTGTTGTTCCCCCTTCTGAGGAGGGCACAGATGTTTTCTTACCTGTTTGCCTCAAGATCTGCTATAGGGGCCTCCTTTCCCATAGTTACAGGACACGCTGTTCCTGAGGGCTGTTTAGGTATAGTTTTTATTTTTATTTCTTTTTTGTTTTGACCACTCATCCTCAAACTCTATAGGTATATTTTTCTAATCCATAGATCTGCATCAAAATACTTTTCCCAATTTCAAAGGAAACGATGAAGGAGATCTTAATTCACTTGGAGCTTATTTTTTCTCTTTCCCTATTTTCTTCCTCTTTTTTTTTCCACTGGATAGATAACCTTTTACTTCAATATTCAACTATCTTTACCCAAATTGTTTTCCAAATTTAACTTTGTGAAAATAGTTTTCAAAAGCATCTTTCTCTTGCTTAGCGTATTGTAGGAAGACAGTATAATCTTGTGGCTAGTACCTAGAATCGAAAGTCATAAATTTTAGGTTCACCATTGACCTGGGACACACTAATTAACTTCTCATAAAGCCTCGCTTCTCTTATGTATAAAATGGGCCGGGTGCAATGACTCATGCCTGTAATCCCAGCACTTTGGGAGGCAGAGGCAGGCAAATCATGAGGTCAAGAATTCGAGGCCAGCCTGACCAACATGGTGAAACCCTGTCTCTACTAAAAATACGAAAAGTAGCCAGGCATGGTGGCGGGTGCCTGTAATCCCAGCTACTCAGAAGGCTAAGGCAGGAGAATCACTTGAACCTGGGAGGCGGAGGTTGCAGTGAGCCGAGATTATGCCACTGCACTCCAGCCTTGGCGACAGAGAGAGACTTTGTCTCAAAAAAAAAAAAAAAAAAAAAAGGAGAGAATGTGTAACTATAACGCTATCTTCATTGGGTTAAGATTTTTTTAAATTATCTGTTGAAAGAGCTTAGCATGTGCCTGGCCTACCATGAGTGTTCAGTAAGAATTAGCTGCTGTTACTTCCACTGTAGCTATCTCACACTGCATTATAGTTAGTCATCACCTCTAGGTACACATTGAAATCACTTGGGGAGGTTTACCAACCATTGATGCTAGCGTCTAACTGCCAAAGATTCTGATTTAGTTGCTTTGAGATAGATTACAAAAAACTTTAAGTTCCACAGAGTCTCAGCATAATACTTAGCACATAGTGGGTGTATTATAAATAGTCATTAAATAAAGTGATATATATATTTCCAAATTCACATAGTGGAGTTCAAACACTCAGCAATATTTAGCTAAGGATTGGAAGATATTTATTTATTTACTCATTTATTAACTTTTTACAAGTGGCCAGATTTCAGAGGGATAGATAAAGAGCAGCAAGGGGAGGAGGGGAATCTAATCAGCAAAACACAAAATCAACCCATCAATCAATCAGCCAATCAATCAATCGGGTGATATATCCTTTACCAGGACCACATTCACAGTTACGTGGATGAGGATCCCAAAATATTCTAAAGTGTTATTCCTGGATACGTTGTTTCTTATAGTAGTCCTGGGCTGATGAGCTAATTATATGGGATTCCAAGGTTAGAAAACCTGGTTTCTCATTCAGGTACCACCATTGGCCTGTAAGATCCTGAATAAGTCTCTAATCTTCCTTCAGGTTCAGATTCTTCATTTGTAAAAGAGGATTAATGTCTACTTTACATAGTTCCTGAAATGATTCAGTGAGATATTCAGTGTTAACCATTTTGTGCACCAATAAAGGGAATACATATTAAACATTTTTTAAATATATTCTCTCTCTTCTGTCTGACATTCTTGTCTCATATTCCACCAGTCCCTCCTCTTTTTCCTTAACTGTCATTTAAAGCACTATTAAGAATTTTTTCCCTATTAATGTGGATGCTTCTCCAGCTCCTCAGCCCCCAAAGGTAGGGAACTGGCTTTATTTAGTTCTGTATTCCCAGAGCCCAGCTCATTATCCAGTACATAAAAGGTGTTAATAAATGTCTTAGAACAAATGGAAATGAAGAAACCATAATTATACACAAATACATTTTTACCAAAGCCATTTCAGTGGAAGAAAATTGTTAGGTTATGCAAAGCCATGTGGAGAGAAACAACTCCAATCCTCAATTTAATTTTGATGTTTCACATTGACTATTGTTTTGAAGGGAAGATTTTAGAAGCTGTCATATCAGACTCACAATTCACTCAAGTCTCATTTATGAGGTGTGATAAAACTCAGGATTTAAGACCTTGGCTAATTAACTAAGTGTGCTTTCAATTTCAATCCCTGTTATCATCAAATATTTGAATTCGCATTTAATGTTTATTTTGAGTTATCACTGCTATTCCTGGACCTTTGAAACTCAATTAGAAATGCTTTTCATTTCCTTCCAGCTTAACCAAAGGAGAAGTATTGACTCTCATCACAGGAGAGGCATATCAGGTCAAATATTCCTTAACTGGAATTAGTGTTAATATAGATTCATTCCTGTCTAACTTACATCATCCAGTAAACACTTACCATTCACTACTTTCCACCATGAAATCCCATACTGAGGCCAAATGAAATTTTTTTTTTTTTTTTTTTTTTTTGGCGATTGTGTCTCGCCCTGTCACCAGGCTGGAGTACAGTGGCGCAGTCTCGGCTCACTGCAACCTCTGCCTCCCGGTTCAAGTGATTCTTATGCCTCAGCCACCTGAGTAGCTGAGACTACAAGCATGCACCACCACACCCGGCTAATTTTTTTGTATTTTTAGTAGAGACATGGTTTCACCATGTTGCCAGGATGGTCTCGATCTCTTGACCTCGTGATCCGCCCACCTTGGCCTCCCAAAGTGCTGGGATTACAGGCATGAGTCTGTTTTATATTCAAAATAAGTGGGATTTCCCTCCCCTGTTTTTTTCCTCACTCCTTGATATCATCTACTATCTAAGTTAGCTTGGTAATGATGAAGGACCGAATTATTATACTAGAACTGTAGAGATCTTTGCTTTGTTTTTCGGTTATATCCTAGATCAGTAGCTGACTTTACTATGCATGCAAACGATCTGAAAATCTTAAAATTCATAGGTCTGTGGTAGGGTCTGAGATGATGCATTTCTAACATGCATCTAGGCAATGTTAACTACATTGCCTAGGTGCATGTTACTAGTTTTAGTATTAATAGCAAGGTTTTAGATCATTTCAATTCATTACAATTATTTGAACTTGCTCCTCTGCAGTCCTTGCTTCTATTTATTTATTTATTTTTGACATAGTGTGTCACTCTGTTGCCCAGGCTGGAGTACAGTGGTATGATCTCTGCTCACTGCAGCCTCTTCCTCTTGGGTTCAAGCAATTCTCCAGCCTCAGCCTCCCGAGTAGCTAGGACTGCAGGTGTTCACCACAACGCCTGTATAATTTTTGTATTTTTTTTTTTTTAGCAGAGATGGGGTTTCAGCATGTTGGCTAGCCTGGTCTCAAACTCTTGACTTCAGGTGATCTGCCTGCCTCGGCCTCCCAAAGTGCTGAGATTACAGGCATGAGCCACCGCTCCTGGCCCCTTGCTTTTCTTTCTTTTCTTTTCTTTTCTTTTTTTTTTTTTGAGACAGAGTTTCACTCTTGTTTCCCAGGCTGGAGTGCAATGGCACGATTTCAGCTCACTGCAACCTCTGCCTTTTGGGTTCAAATGATTCTCCTGCCTCAGCCTCCCGAGTAGCTGCGATTACAGGCATACACCACCATGCCCCGCTAATTTTGTATTTTTAGGTGAGACAGACAAGGTTACCCCATGTTGGTCAAGGTTGGTCTCAAACTCCCGACCTCAGGCAATCTGCCTGCCTCATCCTCCCAAAGTGCTGGGATTACAGGATGAACCACTGTGTCCACCCACTTTTTTATGCTATGCTTGCGGCCATTCACCTATTCCCTAGACTCACAATAATGTTCCTTGGATAACTTTGGGTTGTTTAGTCGACTGCAGTTTAAATTCCATTTGCCTCAGCTGCATAGTTTGCAGTGGGAGCTCCTACCTCTCAGCCTAATAAAAACTCACCTCGAAGAAAAGTACCACAAACAGGAAGGAGACATTTAGTAGGAGTGAATGCTGAGACAAATGAATTAGTCGGAGTCTCAAATGCTTCATTGTGTTTGAGGGAAGTGTGCTTCATGTTTGCAGAAAGATGTTTGTGTAACTTGTACAAACCTCTTAATTCTTGAAAATACGTGCATTATGTTTTCAAACTTACTAATCATGTTATTCAAATTATCTATGTGTCTCTCATTGTCATTGTATTTCAAACAAAAACGTGTATTTTCCTTTCAAATGTGTTTATATTATTTAAAATTTTTATGTCTACTCCTTTAATTTCTACCATTTAATCTGTTTATTTTATATATTTTATAGCTTGCTATTTAAAACTGAAGAAATTGAGTCACTTGATACTGTATTTTTTCTTTTATAAATAAAATAGGTAGTCAAATTATGATATTCTGATGATACATTCTATGGAAAAGGAATCTTCCTAAAAGACTAAGATATTATCAGAGTCAGTTATTGCTGGAACAGGTAGCTTGTAAGATAAGGGATCTGGAAGAAAACAGGCAGTGATTAACAATTAAGTCAGAATTTAGGTAAGAGTCATAACTGCTGCTGGATACCTCTTCAAGTTTTGTTCTCTTTAATCTGAACTTCTAATATAAATATGCTTTAATGTCATTGCCTTCCACATTCTAACTACCTATGTGTTACTTGCCATATTCTCATTTATTATGACTGAAGTTTCACTTTTAATAAATCCTTGTTTAAAACCTAGCTTGGTTTCAGATGCACAATGGGGAATTAACAGTGAGGAAATGGCGAAGTATTGGAGGCTTGGGTCCTGATTGAGGGGAATAAGGAACTGGGGACCGCAAGGTCAGAGGCTCTAGCTGTGACACCAGACTTCAACGGCAGCTGCAAGAACAAGGAACTTCAAGGCATAATGTGTAAGAACAAGGAACTTCAAGGCATGTGTGGGTAATGGACACATACAAGGAAGCTAATGAAGATTCACAGGACAGCCATAACCCATAAACCTAACACCTCAAATGATATGCATACTACCCAGGAACTTATGTCTCCCCATCCACTACCACATACGTACAGAAAAAGGCAGAGGGAAAAAGGAGGAATTGATTCAACTTACGGAAAGTATCTGAAATAGGCTTGACTTAGCTTGAAAGAGACTATTTCAAACTGGAAGAGACAGAAGCTACAGTCAGCAATTTACTTTTCTCTCCTATGACCATGCAAGAACAGAAGGCTCAAGATTTGGGTGAGAGCCATTATAGTTTTCAGGGCTCAAATGTGGATATATTGCTCTTACCTTCACTTTCTTTCAAAGTCAGTAGTTCTTAACTTTAGCTGTGTATTTAAATCACCTAGGGTATTTTAACAAAAACTGATGCCTGGTCTAACCCCAAAGATTATTGATTTGGGGTACTACTGGTCACATAGATTATTAAAGTTTTCATTGGGAGATTTTAATGTGAAACCAATAATGAAAAGCATTTTACTAGAGTGTTTCTTCCTATTAATAAATACCAATTTTGATATTTCTGCTCCAGAATTGTTTCCTAAGATAAAGATTCATTCATTCAACTGCTGGAATTCTGGGGACAGTATGGCAAAATAGTTTACATTGGACTATCTCCTGCTGATATGATTTGGCTGTGTCCCCACCCAAACTTCATCTTGAAATCCCACATGTTGTGGGAGGGACCTGGTGGGAGGTAATTGAATCACGATGGCAAGTCTTTCACAAGCTGTTCTCTGGATAGTGAATAAGTCTCACAAGATTTGATGGTTTTAAAAAGAGGAGTTCCCCTGCACAAGCTCGCTCTTTCTTTTCCTGCTGCCATCCATGTAAGATGTGACTTTTTTTTTCCACCATGATTGTGAGTCTTCCCCAGTCATGTGGAACTGTAAGCCCAATTAAACCTCTTTGTTTTGTAAAAAGCCCAATCTTGGCTATGTCTTTATCAGCAGGGTGAAAATGGATTAAGACAGTAAATTGGTATCGGTAGCATGGGGCACTGCTGAAAACATACCTGAAAATGTGAAAGCAACTTTGGAACTGGGTAACAGGCAGAGGATAGAACAGTTTGGAGGGCTCAGGAGAAGACAGGAAAATGTGGGAAAGTTTGGAACTCCCTAGAAAGTTGTTGAATGGCTTTGACCAAAATCCTAATAGCGATGTGGACAATAAAGTCGAGGCTGAGGTGGTCTCAGATGGAAATGAGGAACTTGTTGGAAACTGGAGCAAAGCAAAGGTGACCCTTGTTATGTTTTAGCACAGAGACTGGTGGCATTTCGCCCCTGCCCTAGAGATGTATGGAACTTTGAACTTGAGATGATTTAGGGTATCTGGTGGAAGAAATTTCTAAGCAGCAAAGCATTCAAGAGGTGACTTGGATGCTGTTAAAGGCATTCAGTTTTAAAATGGAAGCAGTGCATAAAAGTTTGGAAAATTTGCAGCCTGACAATGCAATAGAAAAGAAAATATCATTTTCTGCAGAGAAATTCAAGCCAGCTGCAGAAATCTGCATAAGTAATGAGGAGCTAAATGTTAATGCCCACGACAATGGGGAAAATGTCTCCAGGGTATGTCAGAGGTCTTCATGGCAGCCCCTCCCATCACAGGCCCAGAGGCCTAGGAGGAAAAAGTGGTTCTGTGGGCTGGGCCCAGGGTCCCCTTGCTGTGTGCCGCCTAGGGACTTGGTGCCCTGCATCCCAGCCATTCCAGCCATGGCTGAAAGGGGTCAATGTAGAGCTTGGACCGTGGCTTCAGAGGGTGCAAGCCTCAAGCCATGGCAGCTTCCACATGCTGTTGAGCCCAAGAACTGAGGTTTGGAATCCTCCACCTAGATTTCAGAAGATGTATGGAAATGCCTGGATGCCCAGGCAGAAGTTTGCTGTAGGGGTGGGGTCCTCATGGAGAACCTCTGCTAGGACAGTACAGTAGGAAAATGGGGGTTGGAGCCCCCACACAGAGTCCCTACTGAAACACTGCTAGTAAAGCTGTGGGAAGAAGGCCACTGTCCTCCAAACCCCAGAATGGCAGATCCACTGACAGCTTGCACCATGTGTCTGGAAAATCTGCAGATACTCAATGCCAGTTCGTGAAAGCAGCTGGGAGGGAGGTTATACCCTGCAAAGCCTCAGGGGTAGAGCTTCCTAAGACCATAGGAACTCACCTTTTGTGTCAGTGTGAACTAGATATGAGACCTGGAGTCAAAGGAGATCATTTTGGAGCTTTAAAGTTTCACTGCCTTGTTGAATTTCAGACTTGCATGGGACCTGTAGCCCCTTTATTTTGGCCAATTTCTCCCATTTGGAATGGCTGTATTTACCCAATGCCTGTACTTCTGCTGTAACTAGGAGGTAACTAACCTACTTTTGAGTTTACAGGCTCATATGTGGAAGGGACTTGCCTTGTCTCAGATGACACTTTAGACTGTGGACTTTTGAATTAATGTGGAAATGAGTTAAGACCTTGGGGGACTGTTGGGAAGGCATGATTGGTTTTGAAATGTGATAAAGTGAGATTTGGGAAAGGGCCAGGGGCAGAATGACATGGTTTGGCTGTGTCCCCACCCAAATATCCTCTTGAAATCCCATTTGTTTTGGGAAGGACCCTGTGGGGGTTAATTAAATCATGGGGGCAAGTCTTTCTCGTGCTACTCTGAGCAATTATATATTTCTATGTTTACATCTATATCAACTCAAAGCAGGCAGAAACTGGAGCTGATATGATACTTTAAAGAATGGAAGCATATTGGATAAAGTCCATATGAAACTGGCTTTTCCTGTGATAGCACTCCATTTGTTCAGTGCACAGAAGACAAGTTCAACGAGAAAGGAGAAGCCTGAGGGCAGAGTTCGGTGGGGCTAGAAACTGGTGAAAAAAAAGAAGTAAGTTCACAGACTGATGAAACCACAGAGAGGACAGCCTCCAAATCTGCAGATGAACTCCCCCCAAATTTGGCTGCACATAGGTTAAGTGAGACCCCAATGAATTCAGCAAGTTGGAAGGCTAAAAAGCTAAGCAAGAATTCCAGTAGCTGCCTGGTGCTGGGGAGACAACATTTAGAGTTCGAGTTGTGCTTGATTAGAAGATTTAAATCTCAGGCTTATCACTCACACCCCAGGAAGGCCACATATGATAGCAGTAAGGCTCATTCCCAGGACTCAAGTCTATACCCTGAAACTAAGAGAAAAAATTAAATTAGAGCCACTCTCATAAAACCAAAACAAACTTTCCATGGGATCAGCTTGGTCCACAAGCAATTTAATTACCTACTATCACAAAATTAACAGTTTTTCAGAGGAAGTTTACCAAATCCAGAGTCTCTACAAAATAGTATCCAATTTACAATAAAAAATGGCTGGACATATGAAGTTGTGATCCATATTCAAAAGAAAAATCAGTCAGTAAACCAGACACATAGATATATGAGATATTGGAATAAGCAGACAAGAAGTTAAAAATGGATAGTATAGATATATGAGGAAGTTAGTAGAAAAAGCTAGATATAATAAGTAAAGATATAGGAAATTTTATAAAATATATAGAAACTAAAAAATGAATCAAATGGATATCCTGGAACTGAAAAATACAATACCTGAAATTAAAATTGGAGTGCTTTCAGAATAAAAGTGTCAGTGAAATGAAGACAGGTGAATAGAAGTTTCCAAACTTATATAAAGATTTTAAAATATGGGGAAAAAAATGAACAGAGGTTTAATGGCTCATGCTACATTCAGGTACAGTATAGAAGTTCCAGAAAAGGAGACATAAAATGGAGAAGAATAAATATTTGAAGGGCTAGTAGTTGAACATTTCTCACATCAGTAGATCCAACAAATTCTACAAACTCCCAGTAAATGATATTCAGCAGCCAATAGATCACTTCAATTTTGGTTTGTCAAAGACCTCATGACTAGCAAGTTCAAAAATTATCTTTTGATATTTCCATGACACTTCTCACCCTTCAAACCTATCTTGTCATTCCCCAGTGTTTATTTTAGTAAATAGTACCACATTCACCCTATTATTCAAAATAAAACCTTGGAAGTCAGCTGTGTTAGTTTCATTTGGCTACTGTATAAATCACCATAAACTTAGTGTTTTTAAATAACACAAACTTATTGCCTAATGGTTCTAGGAGCCAGAAGTCCAAAATGGATTTCACCAGGCCACAGTCCAGGTGTCAGCAGGACGGTGCTCCCTCTGAGGCTGCAGGGAAGAGTCTATTTTCTTGCCTCTTCCACTCTATAATAGACACAAGTGTTCTCTGGCCTGTGGCCATGTCCTCTATCTTCAAAGCCAGTGGCATAACATCTCCTGTCTCCAACTCTGCTCCCCTCTGCTATGTCACGTGGCCTTCTTCTTTTCTGTGTCAAATCTCCTTCTGCTTCCCTCTGATAACAACACTTGTGATTGCATTTAGGCCTCACTTGGATAATCCAGACTAATCCCCCCATCTCAGGATCCATAATTTAATCACATCTGCACAGTCTCTTTTTGCCATATGAGGTAACATTCACAGGTTCCAAGTGTTAGGACCTGGATATGTTTGGGGGTCATTATTCAGGCTGTCATACCATCTTGTGTTGTTCCTCTCCTGCCCCAACTTTTGTTTTATAAGCAATTCTTTTTGGTTTTACTTGAAAAATACATTTTAGAATCCATCCTCTTCATCTCTTTTGCTCTCTCTCTCTCTCTCTAATCCAAGCTACCACTAATTATCACCCAGAAAAAAAGTTCCCTCTGGCTGAAACACACCGCCTCCAAATCTCCTTACTATAATCTCTTTCTCATACTTTAGAACATCAAATATCTATACTTTTAAAGAGGGCTTAGATAATAATATCTAAAGAGCCCCAATTTACTCTGTTTATCTCCTTCAAAGCATCTGACACATTTAAAAATCAACATATTGATTTGTTTCTTCTATCAATTAGGTTCAATCAAGAACAAAACATCCTTTTAAGATTTTAAACAGAAGTAATTGGTAACCATAGGGTTAGGAAGCTAGAAGAACAAAAATGAGGAGGAATCCTGAAGGAATGAAATGAGAGAGGGGGCCGGGAGCCGTGGTTTACGCCTGTAATCCCAGCACTTTGGGAGGCTAAGGTGGGAGAATCACTGGAGGTCAGGAGCTTGAGACCAGCCTGGCCAATGTGGTGAAACCCGTCTCTACTAAAAATGCAAAAATTAGCCAGCTTTGATGGCATATGCCTGTAATCCCAGCTACTCGGGATGCTGAGGCAGGAGAATCTCCTGAACCCAGGAGGTGGAGGTTGGAGTGAGCCAAGATCATGCCACTGCACTCCAGCCTGGGTGGCAGAGTAAGACCCTGTCTCAAATATATAAAAATAAAACTAAATAAAATGAGAGAGGAAATGTTACCCAGAGATCAATAACTGCAGAAAACAGACATCTCCCCTAGGGCTAGAGAACAAAAGGGAGAAAGTGGTGTTGCCAGAGTTCAGGAGGACATTTATTTCTGGGGCTGCTGCACAGCAAGCTCAGGAAACACTCACAGAGCTCATCTAGAAGCAGACAGACAGAGGAAGACGGGCATCCTGTCCCATCTTTTATTTCTTAATAGAAGACCAATCCCAGTGTCCTACATTGCCAGTAAAATGGTGCATTTGTGTGGACCATGTCTAGTAAATGAATGAGGGGACTGTTTAAATACAGGATGGCAACAACAGTAGGTGAACATTGATTTTTTTTCCAAAGCTGTTAGTCCCCAACAGTAAATATAATTGGAAAAGCTCCCTTTAAAGGCATCACATGTTCTCTATTTTCCACTAATTCTCTTAATGTAGCTGTAAGAATTGACCCTGCTGTTCTAGACGCTGTTTTTAGCATTACATTTCCTGAAAATAACTTTAAAAAAATGTAGAGGTTTAAGCAACATGAACATGCTGGGGTGAATTTATCTTGTTTCCCAATAAATAAAAATTACAAATGACAAAAGAACTTTGCAATACTGTAGCGAGGGATCAAAATGTATCTCTTTTCCCATCAGAAGCCATGCTCATTATGGCAGGAGCCCTGGGTATAACCTCAGTTGGGATCTTGGCCTTTAGAACAAGATGTTAAATAATTAGCATTATTATAGCAATGGGAGCTGGGTATAAGCTGCATTAGCAGATCCCCTCCTGTGCAAAGAAGGCAGCTAACACAAGTAGACTACAAGAACTTCTATGATCAAAATTTATGAAAAACTACTATGTGCCAGGAATTTTTCAAATATATATATTTATTTATTTGAGAGAACATGGGATTAAGAATGGGAACACCTGCACCTATGTTTCTACTTTGACCTTTAAAAGTTATGTGATTCTGGGAAGTGTATTTAACTTTCCCATTTCCATTTCCTTGGGTGTAGAGTAGGAGTAAGAATCATCATCTCATATGGAAATTGTGAAGCCTTAAGTAAACATGTGAAAAGTCTGTCAAGTTTCTATACAAATATTTCTGTTAAAAAGTAAAAATGGCTACTTAACTATGTCTGCTTTTATGATTGCTATTAGGTTGGTGCAAAAGTGGCTGTGGTTTCTTCCATTACTTTCAGTGGCAAAAACTGCAGTCACTTTTGCATCAACCTAATAACATAGTGAGTTTTTTGAAAGCCAACCATTTCAAGTGTTTCGCTGCAATGACAACACAGCAATTGTTAAGAGGGCATTCTGAAGGTGTTTGCTGGTAGTGTGGACAAAAATGTAAACCCCTGAATACTGTTGTGCAAATTACAGTTTTTCCTTGCGGATTCTACAAGGAGACAGACATGGGAAGCAAAGCCGATGAGAAATAATTATTACTTTATTATTACTTGCTCAGCGAGTAGCTAGATCTGAGTTGGAGGTCTGCAGCTCCTTCTTGCCACTAGCCTAATTCTGAATCTCGGAATTTCATTACTCAATGACCAGCTACATGGTACAGGTACCTGACACAGTGACCAGGGTTCTTGTACAGTTTTGTGGAAAAAATGAGAAGTGTCTGAATTCCTCTCAAGAGCACCATAGAAGAAGAGTAAAATAGAAAAAAGTGTGGCATTGATTCACGTTATTTATGGCAGTGTTCCTACCTGCTAGCAAACGTAGACAAATCCATGGCCAAGAATTTGATGAATAAGATGATGAATTTCTTCACAAGTGGTGAGGGAGCAAGGATGCACATGGGGAGAAACAAGCTAAAATCTCCTCCTCTGCTTTGGCAGTCGGCAGCCCTAGAGGGCCCTTTCAGGAGCCAGGCTTTCTCTGGCCATTTACACCAACCAGATCTCTGAGTAAATTCATAGGATAGTATTCCACAATGATGCACTACAAAGATGAAACCTAGTTCAGCCAGTATGCAAATTATCATTTTACTGCCTCTCAGCTCCCAATCCACTCTTCATTACCTAACCTGTGAAATGGAGCTGGTCTCTTCAATTATTTCTTTTTTGCCACATGGGACATTGGTAAGCTTTGCCGATAGTTCTGGAGAGACAATCAGTGGAGGAGGAAAGTGATCTTCCTTCTCTCTGGTTCCAGTGTGTTCCGCTGTGTAGGCTCCTGCAGTGTGGGGTAGCTTCTTCCATGCCCACTTCCTGCAGTACACTCCTCTTCAATCCTGGATTCTGAAGCATGGTCAATTTCCCCAGCACATCACTCCTACAACTTGCATGGCTTCTTTAGCATCAGGATTCTGCAGCCCAGATGTCTTTTCCAGTAAGTACCTCACTCCTGCGGCACATAGTGTATAACAGCGCTTAAAACCAGCAGCTTCCTCTAGCACCTCTGCGTGGTTTTCCAGTGGATTGTATCAGGCAAGATAACCCTGTGAACAGTTTTTCCAGCAATATAAAGAACAGATGAACTTTGGGGAACTTCCTCTGGTGCAGCAGACAGTCTTCTCTTCCAGTGGCTCATAGCCACTCCTCTCCTAGATCTAAACCTTAGCCATGGGAGTAAGGTGTGGTGGGCTCTTTTTTCAATGCTCTATCAGACCCTAGAGGTACTCATTACATCTGTCATTCTTATATGTTTTAAAGTTCTCTCTACTTCTTATTAGCTGCTTCTTTGTTACTCCAATCCCTGGTTATCACTGCTACTCTTTTTCTTAAACTTCCTGTATTCAAACCACTCTCTGTTTTCTGTCTCCAGATTAGAACCTGCCTGCTACAGGCAGATTAGTGTAGGCTTGGGAGAAGAGGTGTGACGGTTAACATTGAGTGTCAGCTTGATTGGACTGAAGGATGCAAATATTGTTCCTGGGTGTGTCTGCGAAGATGTTGCCAAAGGAGATTAACATTTGAGTCAGCGGACTGGAAGAGGCAGACCCATCCTCAATCTGGGTGGGCACTATCTAATCAGCTGCCACTGCAGCTAGAATAAAGCAGGCAGGAGAAGATGGAAGAACAGATTTGCTGAGCCTTTTGGCCGTCATTTCTCCCATGCTGGATGCTTCCTGCCCCTGAACATCAAACTCCAAGTTCTACAGCTTTCAGACTTGGAGTTACACCAGCGGTTTTACCAGGGGCTCTCAGCCCTTTGGCCACAGACTAAAGGCTGCATGGTTGGCTTTCCTACTTTTGAGGTTTGAGGACTCAGATTTGCAGACGCCCTATTGCGTGACTTTACCTTGTGATCATGTGAGTCAATTCTCCATAATAAACCCCCTTTCAAATATACGTATATCCTATTAGTTCTGCCCCTCTAGAGAAACCTGTCTCATGCAAGAGGGAACAAACATTTACTGAGCATCTGCTCTACGTGAGGCTGTGTTGTGTGTGTTTTATCGTCATCATCTCATTTAATCATCATGGCAACTCTGTGTTGCAGAATACTATTACTGATGTGATTTTATAGTTTAAGACCCTAAGGCTCAGAAAAATAAATGATTTTCCACTGTCCCTCAGCTATTAAATCAATTTGAGATTAAACTTGTATTTTCCTGGATTAAAGCCCATGCTACATACAGTCAGATATTTTCCAATATCCACTTGAAATATTCTTTAGGTTTACTTTCCTGTTTAGCACTAGCAAATTTCCTAGATACTTACTTATTGAATAATGCCCTTTCTAAATCTCATTGAAATAGCAATTGTATTTCTTTGTGACAAGATGAAACCGATCTTACTAGAATTTAAGCACTCTTTACCACCCTTTCTTGGTGTCTATAAGGACCCATTAGGGGCAGCTTGGACTGAGCTATCAATAGCTAACCTTCAGAGTAACTGCTAATGTGTTTCCTTTCTTAACTGATCTTCTTTTAACTCCGATTGATTTTTCAAACTTTTCAGTGTCTGCTCGATTCCTGTTTTCTTGTACTCCCATCTTCCTTTATAACATCACAAACTTAATTTTTATGCTTTAGCCCAGTGGGGTGACTTCTTAGATGAAATAACTTGTTTTCTTGATCTAGTTCTAAAATCATCACAGGAATCAGTAGCATGAAAGAGAATTGTGCAATGTGTCTTGAGGATCATGAATTACTCATTGAAGAGAAAATGATGGATATGTTTTTCTATTCTCTAAATACACTATGTACTTTCTCAAAATGTTTTTGACAAACATTAGGAAGGTCTATCTCCTATCGCGCTTTCCCCAAACATTCAAACATAGTTGGATGGTCCTTAATTTATGACTTCACACATCCATGCTCACCAAATAGTATGGGACCTGCATGGAATATACCTTAATTAACACTTGCCAAAGGAAAGGGAAAATTTCATTTCCTTTTATCTGAATAGAAGTTATGTGCATAATATAACAGAATATTGAACTTGAATGAGACCTCAGATATCATTCTTGCAATTTTATGGATAAGGAAATAAAGTAAAGGAAGAAAGTACCTCACAGAAAGAGCTAGAATGAATCAGCAACAGGACGTTTGTCTCATTCTAGCTTTCTTTCCATGGTTCTGTCTTTTTGGATAACCTGAAGCTGGAACTGGCTAATTGATGTTGTCATAAAGTGGGAATCAAGTAGTTTACTTTTCATATTTTAGACTACATTTTTTTCTTGGCTGCCAATAGTTATCAAGGTAATAAAAATAACCTAAAAGTCAGCTAACTATAGGACTCACAGTTGAAGATAAATATGTAAAAATCCATTATAAATTATCCACATCCTTATTTCACTTCTGCCTTTTTGATATGCAATGACAGACACAGGTTTCTTAAACTCTCTCAGTGTAATAGTAATTTTGTTCACTTTTTTCAAATTTCTAATATTTTTGTTTCACAGGCTTTGGGGTTTTTTTTTAATTATAATAAAAAGATTTCTTTAATACTGTTTGTGCTTCTCTTTTCCATGTCTCCAAATCCTACAAGTTCCTCTAGGCTTTCTTTGAAACTCCCCCATTCCATGAGACTTGACGGTGTTATAATAAGTCAAATGAGCCAGACACAAAATGACTAATATTATATGATTCCACTTATATGCAGTACCTAGAGTATTCAAATTCACAGTGATAAAAAATAGAAAGGTGGCTGACAGGGTTTAGAAGCAGAGAAGGCGGAAAGAAGAATAGGGTTGTTTAATGGGTGTTGCATTTCGGTTTTGCGAACTGAAGAGATCTGGAGAATGGGTTACAGAGCAATGTGAATATAATTAACATGACTGAACTGCACACTTAATGGTTAAGATGGTACATTTTATGTTATGCATATTTTACTGCAATTAACATCAACAACAAAAAAGACAATTTCCCATCCTAGAGTCTTTTCTCACAACTCTGGTCCTGACTGCTCTCTCTTGTTTCTGGACCCCTGATACTTGTATTCTTGTTTATCACTTTGTTGCTGCATTATATATTGTCATCATCTCAGCTTGTTTCACAAAGACTGGCAGCACTGAACACAGGGTGAAAATCTCACTTGTTATTTCTACCATAATCATAAATTGGTATGAGCGTCTCAGTTGAACCAACGATTAAAAAATGTATAGTGTCACAAAAGAATTCGTTAATTCAACTTTAAGGCAGTCAGGCCAGGTGTCTATGGAAATGGCTTGAGCCTAATTTGTGTTTCCTGTCCCTTGTTGTGTCCAAGCCAACATATATGTTTAGAGAAATAGCAGAGGGAGTATAGAAGTCACGGCATCAGCCGAGACTCAATTAGCAAAACAGAATCCACCCTGTGTTGTCCACATATGAAGGAGTTTAAAATAGGAAATTAGGCACTTATGCTACCACTGAAAGAGCTAGGAGTGCTAAGGTCAAAGAAGCTGTTGTTGTACCCGAGCGAGTTTGAAACAGGAGCGCCACACTCTGAGTTTGTTGAGAGTCTGTTTTAATGCCGGCATCCGAGGGTCAGCTAACACTCAAACGTCTGGGCCCAGAACAAAGAGCAGTCAACACTTGAAACCAGCTTAGGGTGAGGGGGTAGTAAGCAGATTGTTACAGAAGCAGAAGGAGCAGGTTAGGGGAGGAGGGGTTGCCTAACAGCAAAAATTCTATTTTCAAAGTTGCTTTCCACTCAGGATGTGGGGTAGACAGCTACACAGCTGCAGGTACAGGATGTCTGGGCCAGTGGGCCCTATTTCTCAGATAAAAACAGTGTACAAAATACTCTGGTGCCTCAAGCTACAAAGTTCTTGGAACAGAATGCCCTACATGGCTCAGGGTGGGTAAAATGGGGTGAAACAGGATTGCTTAAAATGGAGTCACCGTAGCTAGGCTAGATTATCTCACTATCACCAACAGTCTCAGCTTGATTTGCTGAATGGGATGGTTCCTATTACTCTCTAGGGAGCTGCTGTGAACTTTGTGTCTATTCAGGTGTCAGCCTGTGACTATTTCCAGGAATTAGTGCTTCTCATCCACTTTCCAAATCACATGTGAGTGGTTTACATTGGCACATTTTAATTTGAACCAAATGGGGAAGAGCATTCTAGAAAATAGAATTTGCTTTGTCCTCTACTGTCATTAGAAAAGAAGATATACGAATGGGGTGGTGATGCAAATTTGGTAATATACAATTCAATACACTCACACAGACCAAATACAATAAATAGAATACAATTCTATGCTTTTTAGAATGCCCCCCTTACACAATCATACTTAACCCGAAGTTTTTTGCAAACAACACACAGAGGTGCCTTTCCCTCCAGGGCTTTGGAAATATCAGCTCTGTTTCCAGTTATTGATGCAGCCATGTGGAATCCTTGACCCAATAGTTCTTCAAATTCCCCACACTTTTCTCTAATATTGAAGATACCCAGGATTAAAACCGAAGGCTTCTAACACCCTCTCTAGTCAGTGGCACATGTCTAGGGGTCTCTCAAAGATCTTAGTGAGGCAAACACTGGAAGCTTCCCCACAGTATTGTGGACATTGTGGCCTCACTTTGTCCACTGTAGTGGATTCACTGATGGACCACAGAATTTAGGGTGGAACCATAAGAAGACAATCCCCAGATTAAGTCTGCAAGTACACTGGATGCTCACACACTCTTTTGCAGTGATGCAAACAAGCCAACACGTGCTGAACAACAGCCTGAACAATTCCAAAAAAGCCTATTCATATCAAACTCCCATCCAGTACCTGAGAAAGACTATCTCCCCGATCAATGCTTCTAGAAGAGAAGGAATTTCTTTTCTATCCAGTGCTGAGGAGGCACTAATCTCATCCCTAACAATAATGCAGAGACGACAGACGCCCCTTCCATGATGCTGAATATGCTGTGGTCTTGCTCATCCCATGCTGCAAACATTGTCTCCTCAATCTATTCGTATTTTTTTTTAATTTTTTAATTGCATTTTAGGTTTTGGGGTACATGTGAAGAACATGCAAGATCGTTGCATAGGTACACACATGGCAGTGTGATTTGCTGCCTTCCTCCCCATCACCTATATCTGGCATTTCTCCCCATGCTATCTCTCCCCAACTCCCCACCCCCTGCTGTCCCTCCCCTATTTCCCCCCCGACAGACCCCAGTGTGTGATACTCTCCTCCCTGTGTCCATGTGTTCTCATTGTTCAACACCCACCTATGAGTGAGAACACATGGTGTTTGATTTTCTGTTCTTGTGTCAGCTTGCTGAGAATGAGTACTTTTTGGGACCTTTTCTACCTTCCCCCATTTCAGATGC